>JBBPOB010000082.1:0-33023 GCA_038091275.1 Tylopilus subfusipes
TTCAGGGCAGGTGTCAGGGCTATTTATGACCCTGCAAGGGTTAGAGCTGATACATTTTAGTTCTTTTGCAAATGTTAAGTCTTTCCAAAATGCTCCAACATTGGGACACTTATTTGAGCCACTGTAGGTCCATATCTGTCAACTCTAGGATGCAGATTGTTTTGCTATCGAGGGGGGAACTAGAGGCAGAGATTGACGAGGGGGGACGAGGGGAAGGTACCCCGATATCCAGGATAGGGGCGTTAGCTTCTTCAGTGAGCTGTCTTAAGTAACGATCAAGATCCTCAAGAAACTCGAACATGCCCAGCTGATACATGGTGAGGGACAGGTTTACAAGGGCTTCCTCGTGCACCGTTCTAATGGTGTGGATAGTCCAGGAGTGGGGTGCTTCAACCGCTAAGGTTGCAGGAAGGGACGTGAGACGAGCTATTTGTAGATATGTGCGGTAGAGGGAATACAATGGGGAATCCATATCTAAATGGGCTCCGATAGGGACGGCAAGGCGAGAATCACGCATGTAATCCGCAAACCGGTCCATTTCTGCTGGCTCTGAGAATGCGTTAATTAATCTGTGGGCATGGATGGGAAGGTTTACAGAGGGGATCGGAGTGATTAATTTTGGTATGGGGGAGGGTGTGGGGCTTTGCTCCAGGTAAACATGGAGCCAAGGCTGAGTGGTGTCATAGTTGGACAGCCATCTGGATTCAGCGACATTGGACATGGTGTCAGGCTGTGGAGACCCAAGGCAAGTGGTCTGAGTCAACAATGAGGGCAAAGAAATGGTAATGGAGGGAGAGGGTTTGGGGATGTCAGAACAGGGCAACATTTCTAGTGGGTTTGTATGTAGTAAAGACGACAGCAGGAGGTAGATTGAGTCTGAGAACTCTTGGGGTAGAGGTGGAGCTTTTTATACACGTCAAGGATTGTTTTCATGTGTTTGAGATCTTTTTCGGGAACCCACAAGTCTTCCTCCGTGGTGTATCCTTTCCAGCAAATTAGGTACGAGAAGCCTGCTGTGGACTTCTGATGGTGTAAAATTCGCTCAATTTCATACTCTTCCTCCCCTTCAATTAGATTGGGTGGTGGCAAGGGGAAGTTCCGCCTGTGGACAGTGTTCTCATGATAAGGAGATAAGAGGGAAGCGTGAAATATGGGGTGGATTTTCCATGTTTTGGGGAGGCAGAGTTTGTATGATAAGGGCGATAAGACTTCTGTGATTTTGAATGGCCCTTCTTGTTTTGATGCAAATTTCGGGGTTATAAGGTCCCGGTGGAGATTGCGGGCTTCCAGCCACACCTTATCTCCTACTTCAAAGGGCTTGAATTTCCTTTGTACCCTGCTCAACATTGTTTGCCTGGCTAAGTCATGTGCGGCAAGGGCTTTGTCTCGCTGTTCTTTCAGCCTTTAAAGTCTAGTTTCTATGGCAGGGAGAGGGGAGTTTTGGACGATGTTGGGGAGCAAGTGGGGTTCATATCCCATCATGAGATAGAACAGTGATTGCCCTGTGATGGAATGAGGGTGGTGGTTGTGAGTAAACTCCGCTTGGGAGATATGGTTGGCCCAAGATCCAGGATCTTCTTTGCAGAAGATACGAAGGTATGTCTCAATCTCCTGATTTACCTGTTCTGTTTCTCCATCAGTCTGTGGGTGGTACGTGGTTGATAGGGTGAGGGTATATCTAAAAGCTTTTCCGAGTTCTTTGGCGAATGCTGACGTGAATTGTGGTCCTCTGTCAGAGATAATTTTGTTGTAGAGCCCAAAACGACAGCATACTTTGTGGTAAAAGAGGGTGGCAATACCCTCTGCGGTGACAGTTTTCTTAGTGGGGCATAGAATTACCCCCTTTGTAAGCCCATGGTCGACCATGACCAAAAGGGAATTGAAGCCATTGGATGGAGGATGGTTGGTGATTAGATCGCAGGAGATCTGTTGGAAGGGGCGTGTGGCATGAGATTTGATTGGAGTTAGTGGGGGTACAGTTGGGTGGGTATTAACTTTGTTTTGCTGGCACATGGCACAGCCTTCGACATATTTTCGGATGTATTGGGCAAGTCCCGGCCACCAGAAGTCAGCAGATATGAGTTGGCAGGTTTTAAGGTAGCCAGGGTGGCCGGTGGTGCTGTGGTCATGGCAGTGTTGGAGAATATCACGACAGAGGGTACCTGTGGGTGGGACATAGACGTGGCCTTGGTAGATAAGGATTCCGTCCTTTGTCTGCCAATTGGAGAGTTGGGAGCAGAATGCGAGCGGGGTGTTGCTATCAATGGATTGGAGTGTCTGGAGTACCAGGGGGTCGTCCATTGATGCGGAGGAGATTTTATTTGCCAGCAAAGCATCAATAAGCTGGACAAACAGGGAAGGGGGGAGTAACGTCACTTCTGCATTATCTGAACTTCCTTCTTTGGGAAAGAAGTCAGGTCGGCGAGATAGGGTGTCTGGTCCGATGAGGAGTTTGCCAGCAACATGGGTCATTTTCAGATCAAAGTCGCTAAGGTCAAGGAGCCAACAGGCCTGTCAGTGATTGAGGGTGTGCGCGGATCAGAAGTAGGTAAGGTTTTTGTGGTCGGTGAAGACCATTATGGGTGTCGTTGATCCTTGGAGATAGTGGCACCATGCTTTAAGGGCGCAGATGATAGTGAGAAGTTCCTGGTCATAGATGTCATAGTTTCATTCAGCATCTCCAAAGGATTGGGAGAGATAGGTGCATGGGTGCCATTCCCCATTGGTGTCAGTTTGGAGGAGGATTGCCTCTGAGGCAACAAGAGAAGCGTCAGTGGTGATTGCAAAGGGTTTGGTTTCATTGGGCATGGCAAGGACCGGTTTGGACATAAAGGCTGCCTTAAGGTCATCAAAGGCAATCTGACACTTTGTGGACCATTGGAATGCAACATTCTTCTTTGTCAGATCCAGGAGGGGTCGTATGACATTGGAGTAGTCTGCAATGAAGCAGCAGTAATAGTTTGCGAACCCCAAGAATGAACGTACTTCCTTCACCATTTGCGGTATTGGCCATTCTATGATTCCATCGAGTTTGACAGGGTCCATTGCCACCGTTCCTTCCTTAAGATCATTCTGAGATATTCTACTTCCTCGGCATTGAACGTGCATTTCTCCAGCCGAAGGTGAAGGTCTAGTTCTTCCATTCATTGAAGAACTCGTTTGGTTCACTCGTCGTGGGTTTTCTGATCTTTGGATGCGATAAGGAGATCATCCATATAGATCACGAGCCATCCCTCCGCGATCATGTCTCGGAACGAATCATTCATGAACCTTTGGAACATTGCGGGTGAGTTCATCATTCCAAAGAACATGACCATCAGTTCAAAGAGTCCTCTATGGGTAATAAAGGCTCCTTTCCATTGATATCTGTTTTTGATTCAGACATTATTGTAGCCCCAGTGGACATTGAACTTAGTGAAGATTCATTGTCCTTTTAGTTTATCGATGAGGTCAGAGATAAGGGGAAGAGGGTAGGCATCCCTGACTGTGTGTTGGTTGAGATAATGGTAATCTTGGCAGGGTTGGAGTTTTCCATCCTTCTTATTCATGAAGAAGAAGGGAGTGGCCTGTGGAGAGTTCAAGGGTCGGATTTTTCCAGCAGCTAACTGTTCATCGATGAACTTGTTGGTAGCCTCTCGCTCTGCAGGATTTAGAGGGTATACCTTTCCCACCTTTGGGACGAAGATCTCTTTGGTGTTTATCTTGTGGTCGTAGGGACAGGAGGGGGGTAAGGTGCCTGTGGTGGGTTCTGCGAATACTTTCATGAATTCCTTGAACTTCTCAGGTATCTCCGCTTTCAGGGTTTTCTTGTAAGCTAGTGCGGCTAGTTCTGTGGCCATGGTAAGCTTGGCTACTGTGCCTGCAGGGAGAAATCAGGATCCATGTTTGACAATTCGCCCAATGATTTGGGTGGTGATAGCTTTGACAATGAAGTCATCGGGGGTATCATAGCTAAGGTAGTCGTAGAGGGTATTGGTGTGTTGTACGTATACTTGGTTGGGTGGGGGTCTAAGTCGTTCATTGTTCTGGTGATAGTCATGTTCATGGAGAGCAAAAAGCTCCTTGGACTGGTCTTGACTTTTTGCAATGATGAGGGTCTGCTCTACCCAGTTAATGGAAGAATTGACTTTTTTGAGCCACGGCATTCCTAGGATCACGTTTTCCCATCCACAGTTCATGACAAAAAAGGTCTGCTTGAGGGCGATTCCTCTGACATCAAGGAATAGGGTTGCAGTAAATTTGATATCCCCTTCTTTGTTCCTTGTTTGATCTACATTTTGTACGATGAGGGGGTGTTCGAGGCAAGTGACTGGGAGTTGGTGTTTCTTTACGAATTCCCAATCTATGCAAGAGATATCTGCCCCACTATCAATGAGGGCTCAGGTTTCAACGGCTTTGAGGTTTCGGTCTGGTACGAGTATCTGCACGGGTAACTTCATAGATTTTGCAGCGGATACTTTTACAAGACAGGTACTCATTTCTTTAGGTACCTGCGTCGATCGGATACCTAAGTTCAAAAATCCTCGTTAAAAGTGAACCGGACTCTTCGCACGGTTTCTTCATCTTCCACCTCCTCTACCTTAGCCATCATTTCTTCGACCTTTCTCACCCGGGGAATAGGGGGTTGGGTCATTACTTTCCCACCTTTAAAGTGCAGGCAGTTGCGGCTGCCATGCCCCACTTGTCTGCATTGGAAACATAGATTCTCCTTAATGCATCGAGCTTTTTCTTCTGGGGTAAGACGGGTGACCTTGATGGAATCTATGTCCATTATGTTAGGGTCTCAGGTGGGGGTGGATTGGGGACTTGGTTTGTACGAAGCGAAAGTGGGTTTAGGGCATCAGAAAGTGATTTTGTCACTTTGTTCGAACTGGGTTTGGAAGTGGGTTACTTTTTCATACCATTCATCTATCTTTTCAGGAGTTTACTCCATAGTGTAGACTCATCACATGAGGGGTGGGGGAATTCCCATGGCAAAGTATCCAATTAGGACTGCATTGTCCTGTACTTCAGAGAGGGCAATGTTGTTTTGGAATTGAGCAATATAATCGGTCAGCGTGGGAGAGTATACTCCTCTTTTTCCCGTAGGGTTCATTCGTGTGGTGGCTAGCCATGCAATGGCATTGCCCTGGGTGTCGTGGTGCTTAAATGCCTTTTTAAAGGCTTTCTCAAATTCATCCCATGTCCCAATGGAAATGGTTGTGCCAGAGATGGCTTTCGCACAAAAGGTGGACACCCAGGTAAGGGCAGGTCCTTTAGTCATGTGGGATAGCACGAACGCTACTTGTTTCCTGTCATTATTGTATACTTGGATGTTCACTGCTAGATAGAATCGTACAGAGTTTAGCCATGGGATGGCTTTGGCATAGTTTCCGTCAAAGGGTTCAGGGGTTCCGAGATGAAGCTCGGTGGGTTTGGCTGAATTAGCCATGGTAGAAGTCGGGGGAGGGATAGAAGGAGGAGTAGGAGGATTCAGAAATAAGGATAATACGTATCTTCGGGAAGAGATCGAAGATGGTCCAGGGACTGAGGGATGAAGAGGGAGAGGTGCAGTAGAAGTCAGGGATGATGGGGCGGAGGGTAGGGTGACGGTCTGAGATAGGTCAAGGGCTAGTTCTGCTACTTCGGTTTGTTCCTCAGTAGTGGCAATGACAATGTCTGGTTCTTTGTCTGAGAGTGAGTGAGATGAGCTAGAGGACTCTTCTGGTATTACGGCCGGTGGTTGGGGACGAGAGCTAAGACTCCATGGGGAGCTGGTGTTACAAGGTGGTAAGGAAATGGTGGAGATGCACGCGGTGGTCGCTCCATAGAGACACTAGTCCTATTGTTACGTCGCGAGACATATACTACTTCCAAAGGCTAAGAGAACATATGCTTCTCCTATAAGGATGGTTTCTTCATTCAAGTCTCCGTTGAGAGACACAACGTGGAGGACGAGGATGGCATCCAAGAGGTATTCTCCTGCCACTGGGTGTACAATTCAAATGATTGTTTGTGCATCAGACACTAGGGTGTTGACAAGCCCAGTGAATGCCGAAGCCAGTACTTCAGGTGACATGTCATTTACTTGCATAAGTCAACCAAGGAAGTCTTTAGACTGAATAGCCAAGCTACTCAGGACACGACAAGGTCAACAACACAAGTATAGATTTGTGAGCAGTGGGCGAAGTTACAAAAGGAAGCTAGTACTATGAGAGAACTAGTGTGAGGAACTACAGGTGAGCGATCGCAGTCCTTAAATGGTGTGAGACTATGTGCATGGACCAAGACAAGAAAAGTAAGAGACGAAAGTGGAAACGTTAAGAAAGGAAATGTAGAAATCATATGATCCATCAAGCCAATGGAAACTAAAGGTTGAGAAGTCGTACCATACGTATGAGCCTCCAATAGGAGTGTGGGATCCTATGTCCCAAGTAGGACTAGGATTAGTAATACAAAGTGAAGTGAAAAAGAGACTTAGTAGTACAAGGGTTGGGAAAATCATAACACTTTCCATACACCAAGTTCAAATTTGTGTAGTAGATCAACCACGAACATGAGGAAGAAGTTGAACATCTCCAATACATGTGAAAGACGCTCAGAAAAACTGTTCTAAAAATGATACATCAATGTTGCTTGATAAGTAATGATTATGGGTACTTATAATTGTTGGAACCAACGACTCATCTTGCAATAAGTTTTTCATGCACACACCATTGATGCTTGCTCCGTTCTTGAAGATTGCCCTGCACACCTTCAAAATCTTCTTCCAACAGGTGCAATCATCAAAACGGACTCTTGCTCAAATCTCCATGTCAAGTGGAATTCCCATATTCAATACATCTTTCTTCTCAGTCAAGCAGCGAGGACACAAACAGACACCAAGGAACTTGATGCAAGTGAGGATTACTCTAAAAAGTGTCAGCAACCATCAATAGACAGACTTGTGCATGGAGAACTTACTTTTCAGGGTAGTCAGCAGAGTATGTAAAAAACCTTGGAAATATGCACTGTACAATTCCATCACTGCACCAGATCACAATCCCAGACCTATATATTGAATAATAAGTACTGTATATAGTCAGTACTGTAGGTAGCTCTATAGTAGTGGTAAGTACTCACCTCAGTGGTTGGGAAACCAGCTGAGGTGTCTAACTAAGAACCAAAGGTTCAAATACACATCGTGCTTATGTAATCCAGTGGCTGTACTGCCACACACTGTTTGCTAATTCCGACACTATAAGCATCCACTAATTTGGCCATGGCTGATGAGGCATAACAAGGAAGCCAGCAAAGTCGAGTCATGGAGTGTGACTCATGTGGGATTGGGAAACAGATACAGACAATACTATGAAAGAGATGATCAACAAGACCTGAATGTGACGAATCCAACTGAGGCAAGAAACAGGCTGTGAGGAAGTGAAGGAACTCTGTAACATGGTGTTAAAAGGGGGGGAGGGAGGGTTTTTTTTAAAATAGGATTGGTAAAAAGACAGGGTAAAGAAAAAGGGAGGAAGCGCATGTGGTAGGCTGTTACAAGACAGCGAACAGAGGGTCATGAGGACTTCAGCCATGGAAGATGAGCGCTTGTAGAACTGTGGGATTGCATCAGATGTAGCACTCAAAGGCACTAGACTTTCAACAGCCAATAGCTTGAATTTGAGATGCTGGAACCCCAGCAGCAGTAAGAGAGGTAGCTCCTCCTGCTCTAAGGGAATGACCACCAATGGATTTGGGGAAGAAAGTATGAAGACAGTGAAGAAACCAACTGTGAAGAGGGATGGAGCTGTCTTCCCATAGCCAAAGCTGGGGGTGTAGTGGGAAACAAGAGTCGCAGGAAAGGAGGTAACATGTAAATGTGTCAACTGGGTTGAGTTCCAGGGTACTGCACTGAATAACAACCCTATTCCCTTCGAACTAAGAATCAACCTTGTCATGATGGATGACGAACAAAAAGGAAGCTGGTGAAACATCCACAGAGCTTCTTCAAGAAACCTTGGCAAAGGATTGAAGCACAGGGTTGTCAGGCCAAACAAGTTCACCAAGCCTGTTGAGACCAAAGAAACCTGTCTGGAAAAGGGTGCAGAACAGTAGCTTGTCATGACCGATAGAGTGTGAGACAGAGTTGGCTACAGTTTGAAGGTCATCCCAAGTAAGGGGCTCCTTTTGATGAATAGGGGAAGAAAATTGGTGCATTGAACCCTTAAGAGTGTGTGTGATGACAGACGACTGGTGAACTTTATGGATGTGAGGGTAGAACGGTTCAAGCTCCAAAACAATACCAGTGAGATAGGCACGGATGGAGCGAGGTTCAATGTGATGGCACATGTAGGTGGCATAGAAAGAGAGTGTGTCGACAGTTGGTTCTGGATCAAAGGCATGCATGGAGCAGAAGGCAAGGTAGGAGTTGAGGGCTGATGAATAGGTGAGAGAAGTGGACCTGTTAAGTGCAAAGCCAAGAGAAATGGAACGCTTAATGATGAGACACTCCAAGGTCCAAGGCTCCCTATGTGGTTGCCTGGACCTGATGCATGAGTGAATCATGTTGAGGCTGCCACCAGTGTAGGTCGAGGGGGTTGAAATGGTGTGATCAACATGTGGGGCAGGATATGGAGCATCTTGCTGTTCTGTAACTGCAACACCAAATCTGCAATGATGTTCATTGATCCGGGAAGATGGAAAACATGAAAGTCGATCTGAGCCTGTAGGACTGCATCCACACAAGTCATAACCATCCAGTTCATAGATGGAAGTGTGGTGAGGGAGTTAAAGAGCTGAACCATGTTTAGATTATCTGTGAAAATTGCCAGTTGACAGTGGGGCCGAAGATGGGAGACTCCTTCAAGAATGCCAGCACATATGCAAAGTGCTTCAAGGTAGAAGATTGAACTACCAGACTCAAGGAAGATTGCATGCACTGGTGCTTGAAAGGCCTGATTCTTGCCTGGAATCCAGAAACCCATTGCAACTGGGGATGTGTCACAATAGATGTGGAGTGTTGATGGTGGGAGGTCACAAAAGCTCCAAGAAACCAACTTGAGGATAAGGATCCCATTAGAGGAGAGCAAATGCCCCACTACCCATGCAAGCTCCTGCTCAACATCACAATTGACCCATATCAAAGCTTTCTGAAAGAGTTTTCCAGCAGTTTTGGCATAGACAGCACATAAACCTGGTCACAGCAAAGGAAAGACATTGAGTGCCCAATTAAGATGACCTGTGATATGCTGAAAGTCCCTTAAAGAGCAATGAGTGCCATGCTGTGCAAAATCTTGTAATGCTGCGATGAGTTGGAGCTTGGAATCTTCCAACATATGAACACACATCAGATTTGGGTTGACCTCAAAACCAATGATGGAAAGTTCAGGGCCAAATATCTGTTTTTGCTCCTCATGAGGGAGACCGATAAAGTTCCACAATTGGAGCAAGTGGACAAGATTGGTAGAAAGTAGTTTTCGATAGCAAGGGTAGAAAAGAAGATCTCCCTTCTTTTGGACTGAGAAGGAGTCATTGACGTAAATGTACAAATAGAGGATAAGTAGTTTCATAACTGCAATCCAGATGACAAGAGACATGAAGGCATGAAAGATCTGCTGGGAGGCGCGCCCACCAAAAATGTTTCGGCGGTCAACATGTCAGCAAGAACCAATGGAGACAAGTTGTTTGATTTGCCAGAGAGGATGCATAGATATCTGGTGATAGGCCTCCAACACATCTGCTTTCCAAAGGATAAGTTCAGCATCAGGTTCCTCATCATGAAGGAGACAGAGGGCATTCCCCAGATCATGAACATTATCTAGGGTGACACCTGCAATGTTGTCTCAAGAAATCATGTGGTTAAGGGCAAACTGCCCAGCACTGTGATCAGTGACGAGATGAAACTTGGCTGATCCCAGCTTTGGAACTGTGTGAATCAGCATACTATATATTCCTGGTAACAAATCAGGCCCAAAGGCAGGTGAGTAACAACCCAGATCAACCTCTTTCTGAATCTAGGAGTGTAGAAAGGTACCCTCTTCTTCAGACTGGATGGGATGTTGGGAATTGTCCCAAGTTAAGGGCCAGTCCCCACAGTGAGTATCTGCATACAGCCAGAAACCCTCACAGAAACTCTGGCAGACTGACTGAACAAAGGGCTGATTGGGATGGCTGAAAAGAAGGGATTCAAAGTGATCTACATTAATAGGAGTTGAGACTTGAAAGAGCTCCAGATGAGCCCAGATAGTGGCCATTGCCTCAGAGTTTTGAAACTCCTGTGGTGAAGGCGACAGTAGGGGTAGAGCCGTTTCAGTCCAGGTAACCATTTTACTACACATGCTAGATTTCCAGTCCCAGATCAGCTGTCATCGGAACCAAGAAGCGATCCCCAACCACTCATTGAGGCTTTGACTCTGCTCCAGGGCAGTCAGGCTGACGGTGTGATCCTCCACAACCTTGTCGGTCACAGACATGCACATAGGGGCACTCAGCACCCAGCTTGTTACACTTGCCTCGGTTCCAGTTGTGACAGGGGTTGCGCTGCCCACCTGTGAATGCAGAACCTTGTCAGTCTGATTTCCAAGCTTGAGACCCTGAGATGGCTCTGGAATTTGGACCCACCCCATAGGTGGACAAGAAAACAGTCCGCAAGTCTTTGAAGCATGAAAAGTCATTAAGGCGTATATGCTTTTGGTTGGCAGATCATAGTCGGATGGCCTTGTCAAGTTCAATGACTTGGTTGTGATGGATGGACTGGATGGAAGCAAAGAGGTCAGACATGTGGGACTGGTAGGAGACATATTCGGTGTAGCGTTGCGGAAAGATGAAGGAGGTTGCCTCGATAGTCTTGTTAAAAGTGATGACCCAGTCCCCATGGGGCTTAATGGCCTTGGAGATCTTGGGCGTTTTGATGGCAAGTTGAAAGAGGTCACTGAGGTCATGTGTCTGCTTTGGATCAATTTCAGTGGAGTATCACACCCCGAGGACCTTGGAAAGGTCGACGGCTTGGCCTTTGACAATGTTGAGCCACTGGTCAGTGGGGAATTCAGGACATCCAGGTGAAAGGAGGATTTGGCAGACAACATATGTTGGATCACTGGCCCACTCCTTGAGAAGGGAGAGGATGTGCTGGAGTTCACCATTGAGACCTCCCCGAATGATGGTAGTGGTGGCCTGCCAGGGGAAACATCCCTTGTTAATTGCTGGATGCAATTTTTTGATCAGAGGGGCTGCATCATCATCCGACAAATCAGGGGTAACCTGTGACTCAGATGGTCCTTCTTGTTTGCTGTGGCTGTCATGGATCTGGATTGGGCCCTTTCCCTGATTTGACTTGTGAGACAAAGGTGGGGAGAAGGACCTTGTAGTGGCTCCATGGGATTGAGCATCTCGGTTGGTGAGGTCAACTTCGTCGAGCATCCCAACATAAGTTGGAAGGACCTCATTGATGGTGCATTCCAGCCGTTTGAGGTCAGGGGTGAGATCCCATTGTATGGCAAGTAGTGCAGCGGCCTTGGAAATCATCCCTCACTAATAGCAATCAATGATGTCGAGGGCCTGTTGAATGGAGATGGTGGAGCTTTCATCCTCTTGAGAAGAGAGGGTTTGCAATGTTCCACCGGCATGGTCAGACATGTGAATGAAGTGATGAAAATGATCTTGATGAAAATTGGGCACAGACATGAAATGCGGCGCAGACACTAGCGAGACAATGACAGGGATAAGATACATCAGAAGGGCAATGAATAAAATCCATGGCCAAGCAATGTACCTAGTGAGGCGACGGAAGAAGCTCAGGAAAGGGGGAGGTCCCCTCTGTGACCATCAACTCACTAAACATGGTGACATAGAATGTCACAAGGAGTGATGATGACTTGAGAGTCACAGGTGATCTCTCAAGCACGGCGAGGACCAGGTGAGGACCTGGCTCACTGAGAGCGCCATGCCAATTAGTATTGTATAAATGATCTTTAAACCCAATGAATTTGTCATTGAGGAGTAGCCTTCACACAGCATGCATCAACTCTTGTTTGCAATGGGTATGCACACTATCCAAGGAACCTTCCTTGAAGTGGAAGCTATATTTATCTTGAAAGTCATCTGGAAGCTGTCATCCTAATGTCAATACTAGTAGATGAATACCCAAGTGAAAAATAATGCACTGTAGGGACATATGCAATATGATGACATGCAGTAGCCGTTGGCTTTCTGTGTGTATACTTTGATTGATTATCAAAGAAGAGATATATTGGCCAGAGTGATGCATCACCAAAGTTTGACAGTTGTGTGGCATCAGACCATAACATAAGTGGGGCAACAACTTGCTCCAAGTCATCCCCTGGCTTACAAGGAAGTGCATTCACCTCTCAATACACTTCAAGATAGGCTTGTGAGGAATAAGCTTCACCAAAGACTTTCATTGGCTCATCCATATCT
Organism: Tylopilus subfusipes; assembly: GCA_038091275.1. Classification (NCBI taxonomy): domain Eukaryota; kingdom Fungi; phylum Basidiomycota; class Agaricomycetes; order Boletales; family Boletaceae; genus Tylopilus; species Tylopilus subfusipes. Next base: position 12,394 of record JBBPOB010000082.1, read on the forward strand.
GAAAATTCCCAGTACTCCTCAAATGGCATCATGTAAAAGGTCATTGAGATCTCATCTTCAAAAACGGATGTAATAATCTCTGTGATATTGTGATGATGCACATCATCAACTGTTAGCACAGGAACTGATAGGTCATCTGCACCACCTACCCATTTCATCTGCTTGTGGGGTAGTAGTATCTGAACCAACAAAGTCTGCCAGCCATGCATAGCTTTGAATGGGTTCAATTCAGTTTGAAGATACCTCTTGATCAACACCCTTTCTTGTTCATGGCTAAATGCAGCATGCACATTGGGACAAAATTGAGGATCTCAAATAAAGGATCCAAGATGGTTGAGCTCGCCCGCTGACTTCATATTTGAACCAGAATATTGCCAACACATTAAAAGACCTGCCATTGGACTGCTGAAGGCAGAGAATAGATTATCATGTGTGATCTCCAATGGTGACAGACCACCAGTGGTCTGCATGAGGCTATGGGAATCTTCCCCAGGTGGTTGGCTCTCAGCATCCACAGAATCCAATGTTGGCACATCCACAGCACTATGGAAAGTCCAGTCACCTTTTGGGAACATGGTTGGACATGTAGAATAGACCTGGAACAGGCCCATATTATCTGGCTCTGTTTGGTACTCAATGGGTGTAGGTTGCTCAGGTGGGGAAGGAGAGTAATTGAGTGGGAAAGGACTATGCAGTGGTGACTGAATATGATGAAGACCAGCTGCAGTCAGGAGATAGTCAGTGTAATGGGTGGGAAGGCATATATATCATCTGAAATGTACTGAAACAGAGGGGCCCAGGGGTTCAGCAGGAGGTTCAGAAATGTCATCGTGATGTGAACCTGAAGGCCCAGCATCATTCTCTAACTATAAAGGATGTGGATATACATTGATGGACTCAGATGAAAGAGAGCATACTACATATCCAAGTTAAATTGTCATCATGCATCATCAGGCTCGCTGCAGCTTGCACCTCAGAGATATGGGAGTTGAACTCGGATGGTATGTAAGTGGGTAACAGGATGGGGATGTTCTGTGGTGGTCAGTTAGGGTTTTCCGAGTCATTATCCTTGATTTGGGCCTTCTCGAGACGTAGTAGACAGGCTTGCGCAATGTCAGTCTTGAGATGCTTGCTAACTTTGCACATCACCCCATGGGCTCAAAGCCTTTTGAGGCTTGGGAAAGGCTTCTGACAGCCAAAACATGAGTGCTTGCTGTTCATGGGGCTGGTGGTTCAACGATAAGGCTGTGTCATGTATGTTTCCTAATATGGATACTCAAGGCATCCTAACAATGTGAAGTGGACTTTGTATCTTGATCTCATCCCACCATGATGCCCCCAGATCCCAACAACACCGGCAAGGATCCCAAGACCAAAAAATTTAATTCAAGAAAGAAGAAAAAGTATGTCCTCTTTAACCAAAACTCACAATGAACTTGAACTCCAAACATAGAACCAAGGGTGATGCACCAGATTCTTATAAGGTCTATCATGGCACTGCATGTGCTATCACACGATACATTGACCTTTGGTGCAAGATAGATACTGTCATCAAGAAGGCTCAAATGATCAAGGAGCAGATAAGAGCTGCATTGGTGAGCTTGATGAGGTGGAGCCAGCAAAAGATACATGGGATGAGACACTGTCGAAACTGTGAGTTAAACATAATATTATTTTATCCTTATTGATAAGCATACAGTGATCTGGAGGAATGTGAACAATTCATACGAATGTACTACAAGATCCTTCAAATTGTACCCAGCCTCAAAGCCATTGTCAACTTGAACAACCAAACCAAAGTGTCAGAACTAGCAATCATAACTTCCAAGATAGATATCTCATGAAATAGAGCACATATACTCACATTATGTGTTTCAGATGAACTCAACAATACAAGCAACACAATCGAGTGATGCAATCCGTTTTAAACCCCACATCACTCAATACATCCCTTTCAATCCATTCAAGTCCCAAATTGATTCACCAATTATCAATGCAAATGGATGGGCTGACATGGGGCTGAATCACCCTGTCCTTGCCTGACTCCTTTGCCCTGTCAACCAGCTCGAAAAATATGATGCAGACATTGAGCAGTAAGTTCTCATTGTCTCGTGTACAGATTACTAATCTAGTATTGTAGAGCACAGAAGGATTTACAGTCAGGCAATATATCCATGGATGCTGAGAACTTTCCTGCCCTTTTCTGGAGTAGAGAATGCCCCAGGGATGACTTTGATCCCAAAAACATACTCCATGGACTCTTTCAGGGATATATGCTTGTCCAAGTTGGTCAACACATCTTCCTTGGACCATCACATGCCTTAGGAGGTGATTCAGCACATGTGACATGCACTTGCAATGCAATTTTGCATGGCATGACCACCATTGAAGCAGAACACATTGCTTATATATGCATGCAAGTAGGTCATTTTGCATCATCCATTTGGAGTATATATTTGAACTTGCACCATTCTCAGGCTCATTTTGCAATCTCATCAATGAGTCAATGGTGTGAAAATGACAGTGTTTTAAGCTATTTCAAGCTTTACCACATAATAGTCTTCTTTATCCACGACACAATCAATCCCAAATGAAGGGATGATTTGTTGAAATGGTGGAATAGGTTGGTACCACACATGCATCCTCAACTTTTAGTGATGACTTGAACATTTTTAGGGAAATATTTGGAAGCAAAAATGGCCGCATGCATTCCAATTCAAAGAATATGAGGAATGAGGCAGAAGCCTCAAGTACATCCACCATAAACCAGCCAGTGAGTATTATGGAGAAACTACATGCCCAAATGCAGTCTTGCATCACTGCCACACAAGCTTCTTCATCAGAAGAACCATTAGCTCTCACAGACTCTGACCCCAGTGCATTGGACATCAGCAGATCAACAACAGTGCTGCCGCCACCGCTGCATCTCACTTCTCACCTTTCCACACCCTCCTGCACTGGAACCTTATCACATGCAGCCACCAATCCAATGATGCCTGGTAGCCCTTTAACAGAGGGAGAGATAGATACACCTCTTACACCAGTTACAAACAAACGGCAATGCTACCAATGACCACAACTACCAAAGGAAAGGGAAAGAAGAGGGCTGCTGACCCAGACAAGGAATCAGCATCTGCCAGGGGTCCTTCATGTTCCAAACAAAGCCACAAGTAGAGGTAGCATCTTGTAGCTGTTTCAGATGAAGACACTAACTTTTTGTAGTTTTTTCTTGCTCAATCATCACTATATGCTCTTTTCTTGCTGCATGGAGTCACTATCATCACTTTGCACCCTTTCATTCTTGCAGTCACTTCCAGATTGTTCTTGCAGTCGCTTCCGCATTGTTCTCTGTCATTTTACACCATACCCCAGTCACAATTCACTAGAGCTTCCCTGGCACTCCTCACCATCAGCACATTCTTCTCACATTCTGGCCATGTTGTTGTTGTCATAAATTATATGCTCATATTATCCAGGCAGTGTACTGTAGTCACCAATGGTGAATATATGGTCATGTTTATGTGCTACTGGTATTTTGGTAGTGATCATATTGGGAGTATTGAACAGGGGTGGGTTTATGGAATATGGTGAATATATGGTGATGTTTCAGTTTTGAATCATATATCATGCATGATAATATCCTAGCAGCTGGGTTCCATCCAATCAGGGAGGTTGCAAGCGATTGAAATATATTGCCAACAAAGCATTAGTGTGATCAAACACTTCGTATGCTCCAGGACAGGGAGATACATCCATATATGGGCATGTCTCCGCAGCACATTTTTTGTGATGTTTTTCTGGTGGTTCGCAGTCGTTGTTTGGACTGGGTCAAAGTTTTTCATAAGTGCCTCTGTGATGAAGGTACAAAGGGAAAAGGTCACATGTTGAGAGCTTGACAGTGACAATGCATGAAATGATGTAGAATTCAGGTGGGGCACGGCACCAGGCGAGGTCAACAGATAGGACAGAACAGAGCTTGAGCAGGATGTCTGTGACTTGTATTGGGAGTAAGAGGAGTGATACATTGAGAGTCTCAGTAGAAGGATCAGGAGAACACATTGGGAAGCATGTGCTGGGTGACTCAATGGTGATGGGGGGCAGGGATCTTATAGCTGCTGTCCATGAGCTCGGGAACTCGCTTTGGTGGCGACCATCGCGTATATAACCAGATTTGGTCAAGGGTGGGCGACTGAATGTCAAGTGACACGACAAGTAAACAACAACCCCGTCGGGTTTACTAAATGAGGAATGGCACTGACCCCAAAAGAAAAGCGTGGGTTCATCAGGGGTATCATGAACTTCTGATAAACCCCTTATAAAGGTAGGTCAGACTCACAATATGTAGCTGATCTGATAAATTTTGGCAGAAGTATAAACCTTCCACATCTGGGTAATATTTGTCAGCATGACAGATAATGCCAATACCCTTTCTGAATATAAGGGATTATAAGGGTAGGCTCCTTTGGCAATAAGTATCTGCTGGGTAGTAATTGCCAAGACTTGTCAATACCGTTGTGATTCCCAACCAATGCAAGCTTTTTTTTCCGGTACAATACAATAAAGCACATCACAATTTCCATGTATTTTTTTGTCACACAAGACATGTACAAATCTTATTCTATTCCTCCGTGAATGGCTGTAATGTACAAGATTACTACTTGATAGCCTGCTAAGGAGAAGCGGGAACAGTGGTGGTGATGGTGACAGCACCGGGTTGTCGATATCATCGTGGCATTGTTGTCCCTGCTGCGTCGTATGGTGAGAAGTAGCGGTGGGGGGGCAATGGCATGTATGTCGACTTGGACATCCTCGTCTTCGTTGCGCCATCCATTGCATGGTAGGACAGGTGGTAGCAATAGCGTGGGACGGTGGCATCATCAATGTCGTGGGGGCGGCACCATCCTGTCGTTGTGGTCATCTCGCCATGTGGTGGGAAAGAGTAGAGGTGGTGCAGGCATGTCGTGCCACCCATCATCGCAGTCGTATTGCAGACGGTGCCAGTATTACACTGCGGCGACTGTGAGGACGAGGAAGAGGGATATGGCGCGTCGACGTCGTCGTCATCATCGTCATCGCGTCGTCGTCGTCGTCGCTTGTCATCACGTTGTCGGCGTCGTTGTCATCGAGTCGTCGTCGTCGTCGTCGTCATCAAGTCATCAAGTCATCGTCATCGAGTCGTCGTCGTCGTCGTCGTCGCTTGTCATCACGTTGTCGTTGTCGTCGTTGTCGTCGCTCATCATCACGTCGTCGTCAGGATGAGCCTGAGGGTATGTCATCGTCGTCGTATCGTCGATATCGTGTCGCCGTCGTCAGGACGAGGGGAGGGGGCGAGGACGAGGGAAGAGGGCACGTCATCGGCGTCATCGCGTCGTCGTCGTCCTGTGTGGAGGAGAGATGGGCCAGATGGGCGGGGGCGTGTCGTCGATGTCGTGTCATCGTCGATAGGACGAGGGGAGGAAGAAGGGGGCGAGGGTGTGACCTCATTGTTGCGAGGTGGGCGAGGAGGGAGAGGGAGAGGGCGCGTGCATCGGCGTCGTCGCGTTGTCGTCGTCGCGTGTGGTATGGAGGAAAGGTGGGCGAGGTGGGTGAGGACAGACTTAGAGAAATTTTAAAGCGCACCAACTTGCTTACTCAATCAGTTCACACCATCTCCACAGTCTGTGGTTGCTCGCATCCGACCACGACGACTCGGACGCGCCTCGCGCACGCCTCGTCCTCACCCACTTCGCCCGCCTTCTCTCCACACGTGACGTCGACGCAACAACGACGACGACGACGACGACGATGCGACGACGGCGCGCCCTCTCCCATCCGACGACGACAACGCGCCTTGCGCACGCCTCGTCCTCACCCACCTCGCCCGCCTTCCCTCCATACGCGACGTCGACGCAACGACAACGACAACGATGACGATGCGACGACGCGCCCTCTTCCTTTCCCACCTCGCGAGGACGAGGTCACACCCTTACCCACCCTTTCACGACGACGCGACCACCCTTCCTCCTCCCTCATTCACCTCGCAACGACGACGACCGGCCCTAACCCCGGCTCTCTCCGCCTCCCAACTCACGACGCGACGACGGGCACACCTCGCCTCTCCCTCTCCCTCACCGGCACCGACGACACGACGCCCCGGCCCTCTCCCTTTCCGACTCACGACGCGACGACGATGTGACGACGCAATGACAACGGCGACGGGCACACCTCGCCCTCGCCCTCACCCTCGCCCTCGCCCTCTTCCTCACCCTCACCCTCACCGACGACGACACGACACCCTGGCCCCCTCCCTCTCCCAACTCACGACGCGACGACGACGCACTCTCGCCCTTGTCCTCGTGCGTATCGACCTCGCGCCGTCACACCATCGCCATCGCCGCTATCCAGTACTTGTCACCCTTTTCATGCTTGATCTGCTTGCTGACGCAATGGCGACGTAGACGCACCCTCTCCCTCCCCCTCTCCTTCGTCCCCATCCACCCTTCCACCACCACCACCACCACCACCACCTCATCCACCTCGCGACGACGACGCCAACGACGCGAAAATGCGATGACGAGGTCACGCCCTCGCCCACCTCATTCACCTCGCAACGACGACGAGCGCACCCTTCCCCTTACCCTCTCCCTCATCGACGACACGACGACGCGACCCCACCCTCAACCCCTCAACCTCTCCTGTTCGCCTACAAACGCGAACGCGAGCCTACTGGTACGCTGGACCTGCCCTTCGACTTCGCTTGATACCTGGGGGTATCCCGTGGTACAGCCTAGATGGCGAGAGTGTAGGTATGGGTTTGTTGTGTCCCAAGAGAATTACCTGTATCCATACCCGTGATATTGCCTACTCAAAATGTGTATTCTACACTGTAGCTCTAATTGCATATGTATGCATTTTCAATACCTGAAACAAGCCTTTTTTCGTGTGCCATTGTCATGCCTATACACCATATAGCGCTGCCGGAACTCCACTGCATTGTAGGACATTAAATTGCATCTCTTTCCTGAAATTTAGGTGTCACAGCCGGTTTGAAGTCCTAAAATAATTCACATTCTTGGCCAGGTTGGCAGGGAATATAATGGTGTGTTACTCTGACCATCAACCTCACCATTGACATCTGTGTTGCACTAACACAAAATTTTTATTTATTCAGAAACCCTTATATGCCAATATAATTATGGTTTGCCAGGTAGCAGATATGTAATTGTGATGTAACATTGGGAAGGTCTTATAAGGTCTTATAAGGACCTTATCTAATCACACAATGTTTTGATCTATTCTAAAGATTTGTCATCTGCACACATAAATTGTATGACCTTATAATCCCTTATAATAAGTGGCACGGATGCGTGAGATTCGCAAACTATATACGGGACTAATGGTACCCCCGATGTAGCTTCAGAAAAACTTGAACGTCTTCACGTTCTTCTTCAACCACTCCGCATCCTCTTCGAACACTTTGGAATACCTCTTGACGTACAACGAGGGGAGAGGCGCTCCTACTTCCTTCCTCTTTTGAACTAACTTACGCAGAATATCCCCGGACGTCTCATGGACGTACAGTGACTCCAGTCGGGGCAGCCAAACGTTGCCTCGTCCGATCAACGTACAGGGCGTGCCAAGAATGTCTAGAAACCGTCTATGGAGGCCTTGCAACCAAAGCGTAAGGGACGTGAGGTTCTGGAGCTCGGCGTAGAGCGTCTCGACACATTCGATGGGCCAGGAAATGTTGTTTATGTGAAGACTTTCAAGCCTACTCAGCAAGCCGCGAGGCTCTTTTTGTGCTGGAGATAGCGACGTAGTTGGTACGGCGAGTTCATGGAGGAACTGGGTGAACTGGGTGTAATCGTCACGTGGCATGAACCCTATAACCAGACTTTTGAGTGCGGGGAGATAGAGCTTGCGAAGTAGCCCGTTAGCACGTGCTTGGGTATCGAACATGAGGTAGAATTCTGTTAATCGAGGAAGTTGGATGGGACCATTGAGATCTGCGGGACTTCCAGGCGTCGGTTCAACGAACCACTCCGCAGGGTCTCCAGAGGGCCCCGACGCATGAAGGATGAGTTGCTCTAGGGAAGAAGCACCACACAAAATGGCGGCGAATTGAGCCCAAGATGGACGAACGTCTTGTGCATGATAGCCGAGCTGGAGTTCTTTAAGATTGGACGCGGAAGCGATCCATGGTTGGCTCCAATCGACATGCACTCCCCAAAGGACTATGCTGGTAAGCAAAGGGGCAGAACCACCAAAAAGGGGGAAATGATCCGAGAGGCTTGGAAACTCAAAGTTGAATACGTTCACCGCATTGTGGTGCCACAGCTTGAGCGTCCCGAGCTGAGGAGCAGCGGAGATGGAAGGATCAGAGACCGCGCTGAGAAAGATATGCATATGGTGGTACTCTGAGAGCATGAGTTGCATGGTGCGCCAGCGATGGATGTGGGGAGTGAGTGTAGAAACTGCGACTTTGAAGTCGGGATCGGAAGGTGCTTCGCTATAATGATATTCGTCGAGGTCACAGTCGACATAGATGTCTATGGGAAGGTTTTTACCCCGATTCAACAGCATCGATTCGAAATTGTACGATCCACGTGCCACTAGATAGACCTCAATGGTTCTCCAGAAGGTTGGTGTCAAGAGTACGAGGTTGCGCCAGCGGCGGCAGACATGGGAAACAAGAACCGGAAACGGGAGCCATGGGGAAAGAAAATCGGAGGATCTTGTGACTTCCTCGTATCCTTCTTCATCAAGTTCTTCCGCTGTTTCTTCCGCTGTTTCGAAGTCGCCAACGTCCCGTACCGATTCTTCGAAACGGTGGCGGACATTATCCCAGTAGCCATCTGACACGTCACCGTCGTCCTCTTCATCGTCAACCGTGGAACCAAGCGCAAATACATATAAGAGGAGCTCGGAAGGAAGATTGTTGATGAAGCAAATGTCGCCTTCGGGAGTGGAAGGGTTACTTGGGCGGGCTACAAGACAGTCTTCTTTGGCCTTCTGGGTCTGCGCGTTTGTCATATCGAAGGACTGTCCATCATGTGGTGAGTGCAGGAAAACCAAAGGAACAAGTACTAGCCCGTTTAGCGGGAGCTGCGAGTATTCGCCGCTGAGAGCACAATGACACGACGAGGGTTCAAGTTTTCAAGTTGGGGCCAAGGCGCGGTTCGTTCGCCGCGTTGGAACTGTGAAGCATGTGGGTTAGTAACCAGCGTCCGAGTCACGTCAATCCGAAACATGGTTCCTGTCAAGGTCACGAGCACGACAAGCACACTGGTGTGCACATGCTGTCTACAACGGATTGTTCAACATGTCAGCCTGTCATCAGACGTCACTATGCTTTTGCTTTCTCGTGAAATTCGAATCACCAGCCACGAAGCACAATTCACAGAAAGGGCTTAGCTGGGTCAGACCTCCCGTCTTCGAGCGTATCGCACGTTAACCCAACTTGAATGACTTCCGTCAAGCCCTTTTTGTGTAATCTGGTAAGTCTTGGTTTAGCTTTCTCAGCTGCTCTGCGAGCGTGTTCAGGGCTTGAAGCCTTGTCCGACGCATGTTCAACTTATGGAAGGATCGTGTGAAATGAGTGATGGTCTGGTGCAGATGAAATTCACTTTTGCTACACAATTCCGAGCACAAGGCCGTTTGACTCAGCCATGTGGAATGAGTGCAAGGTGTATACCAGTAAGCGCTGACATGTTCAATGGGGATGACAACCAAAGGCCGTCTATAACTTCTGGAAACGAGGAATCAGTCAACATGCTGGCCACCCTGCCACCAGGTTTCACGGTACATCCATTTTCCGAAGCAGAGATTGAGTGAATGGACACTATCATGTCTAGTCGAAGCCGGACCTCAAGTTCATCGTGTTCTTTTCCGTTACACCTTCTAACCTGGGAGTCGTTACGAATCCTTCAATGGATGTAAATCCATGGTGTTGGCCCATGGGCAGGTATATGAGAAGCCCCATTCCATCCGGCCAGCTGCCACAGATCATCTGTGAAATTCGACGGTACGTCCCCCCCTTCCCGCTGTTCGCCCCCAAACCTGACCTTCACCAGGGTCTGAAATGTCGCTCGACGTCTTCCAACAAGTCTTCTATTTGTCTTTCGCTTCCGGTCTGGTCAACCACTACAAAGGAACACAGTCATCTCTCCAACAAGCACTTCAAGGACTCAGGACACACTTCCAGCTCGGAGACCAATGGAAACTCGTATAGGGCCCAGTCGTGTGGAAGAGTAAACAACCAGATGCGGATTCCACTGGTCCCGACAATGCATGGTACATCGCCATGTATTCCAAACTCGAGTTTGAAGGTGGTTCTATGCATCCGACCTACGTCATTGCTATCGCTGGTACTCCACCTGAGTCCAGGTTTGAAGAGGACTTTGCGGTAGGATCTGTCGTTAACTTTGGTGCCTGGGTCGCGAGCGGATTCCCAAACCCCCTCACGATCATCTCCGTGCTGGACGTCGTGCAGGGCGAGGCACACATTCCCAGAGGAACAGCGATTGGCCTACACGCTCTTCTGACTGTGCCTGCACCGGAGGGTGCTGTATCTGCAGGCACGACGCTCCTCGAATTTGTAACGAATCTTGACAATTCCACTTCTCCGAGGGTTATCACTACAGGGCACAGTCTCGGCGGTGCCCTTTCTCCTTCTCTCGTGCTCGCTCTTGTGACAGCTGGGGCCATTCCTGTTGATATCGCCTTGACGTATCCCTCCGCAGGCGCCTCTCTAGGAGACACGGGCTTCACCAACCTCTTCATTGAGACCTTCCCAGCTCAACCAGCCTGGCAGTTACAAAAGCTGGAACATAAACCTGGTCAACACGCACAACATGGTCCCTCAAGCGTGGTGCACCCGGAGAAGCTTCTCTCTCCCCTGCACAACATCCCCACGCTCTACGGTCTGCCCGTCGTGCCACTCGTGGGCAGGCTCACGTTCATGTTTATCATCCACACTCGCCGTGCGCGTGTGCCGTACATGCCGATCCCCAGTCAGTACTTCACCGGGCCTGAGCCGGCCACCGTCCCGTCAACCCTTGGCGAGTTCATGCAGACCGCTGCGAGAGCGCTGAGGATGCGAAGGATTTCTTTGACGGATACTTGACCAATTGAGGTTGTTACGTGCGGGTAGTTCTTGGCCATGTGCATAGTGCGTATCGTGAGCTGACTCTGAGGTGCATTCGAAGAGTGATTGATATGGTGTTCTTGTAGTGTTAAGTGAGTTGCAAAACATCGAGCGTGCGTACATTATCAAGGATATCAGCCAGCGGAACGTTCTCCTGGATTTGTACCCTGATCAAGCTATCCGCCGCGACTCGCTTGTAGTTCGTGCGTACGCCCGTCGACGTCAGCGCTAGCAAGATCGCAATCGCTTCATCAATAACCGCATCAACCCAGTCGCCTCTGATATGTAGCTGCTTCGGCCAAGCTTCCGTGCTTGATCGTCTACAAATGGTGTGTCCCACACAACGTGATTGGGCTTCACTTACTGGAGGGTCTCAACTTGGCACGTACCTCGACGCCAAACATTTCATTTCCTGTTTGGATTTTGCGATCGTCGCACTGCAAGGCACGAATACAATCTCTTGATCTCGCCCCCACGTGTTCAGCATAGTTCTCAATCAAGAACTGGCCGTGTAGCTCCTTTGTGATGCGATGAGTTTTATCGTATACAGCAAGGAATCAACGCCGTGGCTAAAGATATTCACCTTGTACATGCTTCCAGACAGTGTCAATTCGAATGCAAAGGGATCTGTGAAGTATTGACGTCAGATGTCTGCCTGTCATGATATATGTACATGCTGGGGATGCATTGTGGATGCATTGTTAATTAGACGATGTTCCAGGGGACGTTTTCGACATGTGCCTAAGTGAACTCATTTTGCCACTTGCTGGCTACTTGCTGCTAGTACACGTTTACGCGCACGCAGACCTAAGAAACGTGCACACATCTGGACTTTGAAGCAAACTTGGAGTTCCGTCGTTGCACAAACAATAGGCCACATTCATCATGATTCCCGTCGAGAACAACATTTAGGTCCATCCTAAATATTGCCAACACCGTTGTGCTAGTTTCTTCTCGCACGCTGGTTGAGGCACCCTATTAAATGGCAACAGGGATCGTGTCGCTGTTGGCGCCTTGATCGCCTCTGCCGACTGTTCGAGCGACTTGCTCAACATGATCTTGTAGATGTCTGCCAGCAGTGTCAACATCCCCGACAGCAGCATACGAGTGGTACGCTGACCAGTGAGGATAGTTTGGAATACCGACTCGACGTTCGAGGTATCCAGCGCTGAAGTCTCAATGAACGACAACCCGTTCTCACCTGCAAACCACACATAGGTCAAACCGTCCACAGCGTCCTCCAGACGCTAGACTGACTTGCAAAGCTCTTTGCTTCTTCCGTAGGGACAGCCCTCAGGTGTTTGAGATCACTCTTGTTGCCAACAGGCGTGATCACAATGTTCGAGGCGGCATGTTCCCGAGTTTCCTTCAACCACCGCGTCACGCTAACGTATGTGTCATGCTTTGAGATGTCGTATACCAGGAGGACACCGGTTGCGCCGCGGTAGTATCTCCAAGGGCCGGTAAGCCCAACCGGGTTAAGGGTGTGTGTAAAGGACTGACGCTGAATTGATCGCCCGGCACCGTTCGTGACCTGCGATATCCCAAATCTGCGCCTTGATGGTCTTACCATCGATGTTCATCAAACGGGTGGCAAAGTCGACGCCGCTCGTCGCTTTCGAATCCAAGTTGAACTTGTTCCAGGTGAACCGCGAGACGACTGCGGGAATACATCAACATGGTGCGTCACGCGGGACTGTTTCGGAACATGCGTACTGTTTCTGTGAAAAGAAAGCGGGAATCACACTGTGGGTGCATCTACAGTGTAGGTTTTGTTTCGAAAACGACGTACGATTTGCCTACACCAGAGTCACCAATTAGGACGACCTGGCCGCGTCATGGTTGTGAGAAAGGCTAGGCATGGATTGGGAGGAAGACGCACCTTGAGGAGATAGTCATAATTGGTTCTTTCAGCCATGGCGACTCTAGTTTGCGGGAGTGGAGCGTCAAGCTTCAAGCTTCAAGGATGGTAGACAAGTGACAGTGGTTTCATTGGCTGAGCCTGAGCGGAGTTTCTAAGAAGTAGGTGAAATGTTAACATGACAAAGGTCGACCTCATCATGGTGGATCATGCATATCATTCAAATATCATTCATTCAGAGACACCGTACGACTCTTATGATCAGGCGGCCTTGAGGATTCGATGATCGATGACCGGAACCCATCGGGGAAACTTCGACGCCTCAGGCTTCCCAGCCCGGAGGGAGCCATGGGACGATTTCGATCGACACTCCGGTAGTGTTTCTTCTCACCCTCGTCACTTTAGTACCGTTTGGACGTCGTATGCTTGTTCTCGTACTTGCAGACATACGGACTCGTGTAGTCAAGAAAAATAACTGTCTGTGTCGTGATGTGAGCTAGATTCCCGCCCTCAATGGAGCTGACACGCAAGCTTGGAGGATTAGGATCCAGGAGACCAGTTGTTCAAGAACGCGGTCGTGGGCCGGCTTCTGATCGCGAAGTCTGGATTGGGGACAATTACAATTGCTTTTCCCTTGGCGATACTGACGTTCCTCGCCCAAGTAGTACTTTTAGGGGGGATAGACAACCGGAGAATTTGATCTAGTCCTCTGACATACAGGTAGCCGCGATCGAGAGGCGCTCTCGTCGCCATTACTGGCCGCTGCAGGTCATTGTGTGCATTTTTTTTTATACTGTCTGGGCAAGGTTGTCGAACTCTCAGTTGCAACCCATCAAGAAGGAACCTTGTCAGAGACGACCTAATCACTCAGACTCAAAGTGAGAAAGAGGACCAAGTAATGACTATTCCAAGACTGGGGTACGATACATGGAATGGCCCTACTTATATACTGTATCTACTTGGTCTGTGCGCACATACATGCGGTATACATTTGGTATGATATCATACTATGTCATTGTTCTAGATGCTTCTAGACTACCTTGCGTACTTAATCTCCGTGTGATGTGTGAAGAGGTGAAAGGTGAAAGTGTGATTCTTACATTACCCCCTTTTCAAGATCGAGAGTCCCTCGAGATTGAATTAAGAGTTAATGAAGTTCTGGAACTTGATGAAGTCTTTGCTAGTGAGGATGGAGGTAGTTGGTTTGGGCAAAGCTTCTTTTCGGCATTTGGGACATTTGCACACGGGATCAGGTTCGTCGGGATTGTAGTTTTGTCGTAGTTGCATCCTTTTGGAAGGTCGAGAAGCGGTAGGGTGAGAACGATGGAAATCTTTTATTGCTTCTGTTGCATTGGTTAATTGATTATGTGGGATCCATTCGTTTTCTTCCGAAGGGAATCCTTTCCAATGTATCAGATATTCAACTTTGTTTCGTCGTTCTCTCGATGCTATTATCTCTTCGATTTCCTGTTCTTTGATGCCTTGTATGATGTCGGGGGGAGGAGGAGGAGGAATTTGCTGTGATGGAAATGTTCCTTTTGTATAGGGATGAAGGAGACATTCGTTAAAGACATTGTGGATTCCATGCCATTTTGGGTCAAGTTTTATTTTGTATGTAGATTTTCCAACCTTTTCTACGACTTTGAATGGACCGTATCTTTTATCACCGAGTTTCTTTGAGGGTCTGTCTGATCTGATATTTGTTCCCTCGATTAATACTAAATCTCCTTTTTTGTATTCGGTGATTGGTCTGGTTTTTCTGTCGTAGTATTTTTTCATGTCTTTTGCTGCATTTTCCAGGGATTGTTTTGCCAATTTGAAAATTTTCTCCATCATTTCTACGAATTCTTTGGCTGATTCATTTCGAATGGATTTTCGATGTTCCCCTTGGATGTTCGGTTGTCTTCCGAAGTTAAGCATAAAGGGGGAGAATCCGCTTTTTGTGGTATTCTGATTATGCGCAAATTCTGCAAGGGATAACCATTTGGTCCAATCGTTTTGCGAATGATTCGTATAGAGACGGAGGTATTGTTCAACCGTGGCGTTATACCATTCTGTTTGTCCATCAGTTTGGGGATGATAGGCGGTAGAGGGATTTCCTTCAATTTTAAGGAGTTTGTATAAATCACCCATAAATGATGAGACAAATTGTGGACCTCGGTCAGAAATTACTTTAAGAGGAGTGCCGTGAAGTTTGAATATATGGTCACGGAATATTGTGGCCACTCCTTTTGCTGTAATTTCATTGGAGATAGGGAATAATCTTATCATTTTCGAAAATCGGTCTACCACTGTTAGGATGGCGTTTTTTCCTTGTGATTCTGGTAGTGGACTGATAATGTCGACAGATATGATTTCCCAGGGTTTGTCCGGTATGACGTTAGGTTGAAGAGGGGTTTTCGTAGCGAAAGTGTTGGACTTGGTTTTCTGGCATTTATCACATCCTTTTATATATGTTTTTATGTCTTTTCTCATGCCAGGCCATTGGTATCCGGTAAGGATCAAGTCCGTTGTTCGTTTTACTCCAGGGTGTCCAGCGAGAGGGTGATCGTGATTTCTTTTCATTATTTCCTCTCGTTGTTCTTCTGGAACAAATTTTCGCTGTGAAGATTTTTCTGCCAGTGACTCAGTTTCGTCTAAAGGTGCAGCTGCTGCTTTTGCGTGCGCATCATCTTTAGCTTTCGACTGTTTTTGCACTTGAATGGGTTGCGCATCTTCCTTTCTGGGTGTGGCAGTGTCCATTTCAAGCGAGTTTGGACTTTCTTGTGGCGGAATAGAGGAGGTAGATGTTTTTGAGGCAAAATATTGATCAGGGAGTAACATTTTTCCTTTGTTATCGTTATTCACCCCCTTTTCAAAGTCTGGCCTCCGGGACAGAGGATCGGCTGGGTTGGTTTTGCCCGTTCGGTGTTTCATGACAAAATGGTATTGTTGTAGGAGTTGTTCCCATCTTGCCTGTTTTCGTGACAGATCTTGAGGTTTTTTAAAGTATTCAAGATTTTTATGATCTGTCAGTATTTTGAACGGGTGTTTGGCGTCGAGCAGATAATGTTGCCATTCTTTTAAGGCAAATATTATTGCTGTCATTTCAAGATCGGCTGCATGGTAATTGCGCTCCATGTCGGATAACGATTTTGAAATGTATGCAATTGGATGCCATTTATCGTTTTGTTTTTGCGATAAAACTGCTCCAATTCCAATACCTGATCCATCTGTTTCGATTCGTAGTGGGTCTTCATCTGTTGGCATCGCGAGTACTGGTGCCGTCACTAGTGTGTTTTTTAACAATTCAAATGCCGATTGACAATCTTCGTCCCATTTGAATTCTTTCTTTTCAGATGTGAGGGCATTCAGAGGTCTCGCGATTTTGGCGAAGTCTTTTACGAATCGTCTGTAAAAGTTTACGAACCCAAGGAATCCTCTTAGTTCCTTGCGTGTCGTAGGGATTGGCCAATGACGGACACCATCGACTTTTGTTGGGTCCATCTTGACAGTTTGGTGACCTACTACAAGGCCCAAGTACTCGGTTTCTGTTTTCTCAAATTCACATTTTGTATGTTTGAGATACAGTTTATTTGCTCTGAGCACTTGTAGTACTTCGCAGACTACCTTTCGATGTTCTTCTTTGGTTTTGGTGAAGATCATGATGTCATCCATGTAAATTATGACCTTTCCTTGGTCGATAAGGTCTCGGAATAGATGATTCATCATGGTTTGGAAGGTTGCGGGTGAATTTGTTAAACCAAAGAACATGACAAGGGGTTCAAATAATCCGCGGTTTGTTCGGAAAGCCACTTTCCATTCATCTCCTTCGCGCATTCGGATATTATTGTATCCCCATCTGATGTCAAGCTTCGTGAAGTATTTGGCATTTTTAAGCTTGTCAATCAGTTCGGAGATTAGAGGAAGAGGATATCGGTTTTTTTATTGTTATAGCATTTAATTTCCAATAATCCTGAATGGGGCGAAGTTTACCATCCTTCTTTTTGATAAAGAAGAAGGCTGATGTGAAAGGAGATTTTGAAGGTCGGATTTTTCCTGTTTTTAGATTTTCGGCGAGGAATTCGTCGAGTTCTTCTTGTTCCTTAGATGTAAGATTATATGTCTTACAATCTATCACGTGATCTCCTGGGATTAGTTCGATCGCGTGATCCCACGGTCTTCGCGGTGGCATTTCATCGAAGTTTTTTTTTTCAAACACATCTTTGAAGTCATGATAGTGTTTGGGTACAATTTCTTCGATGGTGAGTTCCTTTTTTCCTTTGTTAGCCGCTGCCGCTAAGTCTGCTGCCATACTCCTTATGTAGGCAGGGTCGATTTGGAACAAGTGCTCTTCATCTTGTTTGCCGCTTCCTGTTTCGTCCTCATCTTCTGTTGGGATGAGTTCAGGGATGTGGTCGTGTTGGCAGGTGAGTTCAATTTTACCACTCTGCCAATTGATCTGAGGATTGTGTGTCCTCAGCCAGTTGTGTCCTAGGAAGACACCATGGGTAGAGAGTTTCATAATTGCTAATGCAATTTTTTCTGCGTGTTCATTTACATGCATTTCGACTATTACGAATTTCTCAATGGCACCTTCACTATTGATTGACCCATCTGCGTTGTAAACAGGGATTGACCTTGGTAAATCATGGGTTTCGAGCCCATTGTCCTTTACGAATCGGTAGTCTATTGCCGATCCGCTGCATCCCGAATCTACGAGAGCGATCATTTCGAGTTTGGATCCATCATTTTTATGGATTGTAATCTTTGTTTCCAATGAGTCTTTTGATCGCTTTCGTTGTACAAATCGAGGTTTGGACTGAAGTTCTCTTATCACCATGTGGGCTTCAGTTTCGTTCATGTTTTTCAGTTGTTTTATAAGAAGGGGGGTTACTTCGGGTTTTCTTTGTTCATGAACAAAACTATTCAGGTGTTTGAGAACTCAGTTCTCATCCGTCAGATTTACCATTGTTTTGATCCATCGAATTGACCATGGATCTACCGTGTTTTTCCAACTTTGGGAAATATGAACTGAGCGCGCATCATCCTTTTTGGGTGTGACGGCTTCTAGGTTCTTTGGTAGATCAGATCTTTTGAGGATCTTGACCATTTTAATTTCTAAAGGCACGACGGTGGTTTTAACGCGCGCTTCAACTTTAGATTTCCTTATTTTCCTGGAAGGGCGGCTTCCTGCCTCATTACCAGGAATTTCTTTATTCTCGGAGGGGCGCACAGCAGCCTCACTACCCGAGTCATCGGTCTCACACGATTTGTTTACAAGAATGTCAAATTTATTCTTGCTAACAAATGTATTCTTAGGACAAGTAGTCGACCGGCTATCTACTGTCCTTCGGGAAAATCCTTACAAATCTTGGCAATCTTATCTGCCAATTCTTCCCCTGTCGTCCACTCCAAATCTTGGCCGCGGAAGGTCATCTTTTGGACCTGTCGGGCGTGGGGTTTGAAGTGTTCCTTGCATGGCCATACTCCTCCACATTTGAAGCATTTTCCTTCAGCGCGGGCTTTGGAGATGTCCATGGGGGCCCCTTGTCCTCCGAACGTTCCCATTGTGTTCGGATGAACTTCGACTTTTGAAGCGACGGGCTCCGGTTTGTTTGAGTATGTTGGAACCTTTCGGTCCCAACCTTGGTTTCCTTGTCTCTGTATGAAAGGTACAGAGCGTCCTTTTCGTGCTGCGATCTCGGCCAGCACAGCCTCAGCTTCGATGAGGGCTTCTTCCCAGTCACCGAGCGAATTTTTCTTGAGTAGGTCGGGGTGAGCCCTCTCGACGTACTCGACTACTTTGTTTCTTAATCCATCTCTGGTGAGACGGATCAAGAGACGTTCTTGGTCCTTAACTTTGTACCTGGCTTCAAGTACAAGTTGCTTCATCCGTACGAAGAAGTCTTCGACGGAATCCGTCTTTCCTTGTTTGATGGACATGAGCTTTTGCTCAGCGGTCCTTTGTTGTTCCTTAGGGAGGAACACCCCCGACATTACGGAGCAGAATTGTTCGAAGTCCAGATGATCGTTATCTGAATCTTCGACGTAGAGGTCTGCAAACCTCCCGGCGGCGTTATTACCTCTCATAAAGTTGAGGGTAATGAGAATTTTTTGTTGGTCCGAAGGGGACCTGTCGAATCCACGGATATAAGTCTTCAATGTGCGGAACCACTGAAGATAATTTTCCTTGTTGCCATCGTACATGTCCGGCTTGGACACGATCGATTTTCCTATTCCTCCAGTCGAGGTGGAGGTGGTCGGAAGTACGACCCTTGGTGCCGGTGTTGCCGTATGGGCAACTGGTTGAGGATTTATGCTCATCCTCGGAGCAAAGGGAGAAAAACCTCGTGTCGGGCGAGGCATGACCACATTGGCAGTCGTGGCCGGGGAAACAGATTGCATCCTTGTAGGAGGACGTGAAGGCATGTGTGCAGCCTGTGCCGTCAGGCTGATTGGAGGAAGGGGAGGAGGACCTGCGTTGGCGGGGTCACCAAGGTAGACTGCCATCCAAGCATTGTGTTCAGCCACGTAATGGGCCATTGTTGTTTGCTTGTATGGAGCCGGTGTTTGGGGAAGAGGGATTTGGAATGCGGATGTTGGCCGCGCGTATGGGTGAGACATGGTTGTCTGTGTACCTTGAGCTACTATTTGGCTCACTCAAGGGATGGACCGGATGGGTAGTTATCTCTAGTTTGGAGCTCCCGAAGGCACGCTCTACAAACTAAAGAAGGAAGGGATGTGGGATGGTATGCAGGACACGAGGTCCCGCGGGTGGAAAAGATTAGATGAAGTTCAAAATGAACTCACCGAGAAGAAAGTTAAATGTGGGAATCGTCCCGACGGTTGCTGATCTACACCTGAGACTAGGTGGTCCCTATGAATAGGGGTCTAGACAGATGCACCCATGGTCGCTGTCGGGGTCTGTAGAGAGAGGAGGGAGAGGAAGAAGTCTTACGGTTGCAGTAAAGTGTTGCGCTCGTTGAATCTTCTTCGGTTTGTCGAAAGTTGGTCAATTTTCGAGCACGGGACCACACTGGGAGGAGGTGCCCTAACGCTCAATTAACCCTTTAACGCAAGGTTACACGACGTGACGTTACCGGTAATCACGCGAACCGGGTAGGAGTATTGAGTTCCCTACGTTCGTTCGTCAAGCAGTGACGACTCCGGGGCTAGTGCACTATGCCCAAAAGCAACCTTATCCTTATTTGACAAGCGAACTACTCAATGAAGAGCGTCCTGACGGCTGAGTACGTCTAGGAGTTCACTTTTTACGGCGGACGACCGTATAACTAGCAGTGGGGCGGGTTGCTTTCCCATACGCGTCAGGTGCGTATGACCGTTCTCCCTTAACCCTGGGATCCGGGTGTTGCAAGCGGTATAGAGTCTTTGTTCGTGGTTAAGTGACTCGGACTGCAGAGAGAGAAGCTATGCTAAGTGTGGGCAAAGGCGCGAAGCGCCTCCCGGCCGTGATCTGTGAGAACCTGGGGGGCCCGAGTGTCAGCTGCGTGGGCGGGCTGGGAAAGGCCTCACACGCAGTTGGTCATGGGCGAATGGTTCAGGAGAACGCGACAGCAAGGGTCACGCGAGGCGATTCTAAGGGGCCACTAAGGACCCGAAAGAATCAAAGGGTGTGGTGGGTGGGCGAAAAGAAAGGAAGAG
>JBBPOB010000083.1:0-32867 GCA_038091275.1 Tylopilus subfusipes
AGTAGATTTGTAATAAGAGGTATATTTAATGTGTACATTTTATATTATACGAGTAATCAGATTCGAACTGATCACATCTACTTGGAAGGTAGAGGTTATACCAACTTAACTATACTAGTTAGATTTTATTATATCACTCTTTTATTTTAATTATTTTATATTTATGAGGAGGGGATAAAATTAAATTAATCAATTAAATTATAAATTCTATATATTATTTATATTTTAATTATGAGTATAATAATAAGAAAGCAATCATTAATGAGAATAATCCTGTAGCTTCGGCTAAGGCGAATCCTAAAATTGCGTAAGCGAATAATTGTCCTCTTAATTGAGGGTTTCTAGCAGTAGAAGCGATTAATGAAGCAAAGATTTGTCCGATACCTAATCCGGCACCAATTAAACCTGAGCAAGCTAATCCCGCACCGATGAATTTTGCTGCAGCTAACATATTGTATTATAAAAGATATAATTTAAAGATAGTGTCTGACGTATATTATAATTTAAATAATATTACTCTTTTAAGAAGTATAATTATTATAAATGTTTAGTATATTTATTACGAGTCCTACCAGATTCGAACTGGTATCCTACTAAGTGACAATTAGAAACTCTACCTATTAAGCTAAGGACCCTTTTAATGAGCATTTCAAGAGTAAGGCGACTCGAACACCTAACAATGATTTTGGAGATCACTATATTACCAGTTATACTATGCTCTTTAATTAATTTAAATATACTACTAACATAAAAGATATATTAATAAAATAATATTTATTATAAAGGAAGTAAAGAGATTCGAACTCTTAACCGTTTCATTAAAAGTGAAAAACTCTACCTTTTGAGTTATACTTCCAACTTATATACTTTCAACTTAAGGAAGAGATATGTAATAAGATATTAAACAATTTTAAGATTAATAAATATAATTTAAACTGAGAAACTAGATAAAATACTTAATATAATAATATCTTTAAACTTTGAGTTTTGATACTTTACTTATTCTTTTATAATAATTTAAATAATTCTTATTAATTTTCTATTAAAAAAAAAAATTAAAAAAAAAAATTTAAAAATAAGGAGGGTTGAATAATATTTAATTTAATTATTAAATCTAATAATAAAATTATTTTTGAGTATTAGTTAAAGAGATGGCACCTTTATAATATATATAAAATATATATAAAATTATATAAAAATATATAAAAAAGTAAAATAGTTGGGTGTTTTAAATAATTAAATATTTAATTTATTGATCCGGATTTATGAAATAGTGGTCAAAATCAGGAGGAATAGTTTCATCTATTACTTGATCTGGAGGACTTATATTATCTATGTTTATTAGAATATGTTTAGTGTAAAAATAATAAATAAAAACTCCAGTAACAGTCACTGTTGCAATAATATAAATCCAATATGCATAATTGTAATTAGATTTAGGAATAGAATTACTTGAAGAAATATTAGATGATAAATCTATATCTTTTTCTGGTAAAACTATTTGTTCTCCAATAATGCTATTTAATTTATCTCTGATATATATTAATAATTTTATATTTATTTTATATAAAAACTTACTTAATTGATCGAAGCTAATTATTTGTAAATGAATCAATATATTATTGTAATATATGACAATCATTATACTTTCTAAAATTAATAAGATTTGAAATAAATATTTGAAAATTTTATAAACAGGATGTGAAACAATGGCTTTTAAGATTCTAATTAACAAACAAATATATATAAAAATTCCTTTTTAGCCCATGGAAAATTAGATTTTAGATCATAATTTTTATATAATTCAAGTATTTTAAAAAACATATTTTAAAGAAAAGTATTATTATTATTAATAGTGTCTGATTAAGCTCTTGAACAATTATTTAAATCATTCTCCACTTTTAGAATTTGCCAATATTTGTATTAGCTATTTATACAAAGAAAGTAAAATATAGGGGTATTTAAATTAAATTCTTAATATCAAGTTTATAATAAAAATGAGGTAACATATGAGGTTTGATTAAATTTATTAATAAATTTCTAGAATCTTTTTGTATAAATATTTTATATTTATTAGCTATAGATTTATGAATACTACAGTTTAAATAAAATTTAGATTTAAGTATATCTACTAAGATTTCATGTTCATCTAAAGTAAAAGACTCAGTACTTAAATATAATGCTTCATTTGATTTAGTTCCATCATCCATGAACCAGTAAGCTAACCCTTTTTCTGTTATTAAATCATATAAATCCTCGGGTATAATTTTTATATATTTTGTACCATTAAATTTATAAAACTTATTCCAATAAACATTAAAACAAGGCAAAGTCAAAGTTCTAAATCTTATACTTGCATACTTTTTATTTGGTTGAGACTTAAGAGTAATTCAAGTTTTAATTGTTGGTCTTACACCTTAATAATCTTGAAATACAGAATATAGATGATCAATATAGATTTTATTTTTTAAAGATTGTATAAATTCTATTCTATCACTAAAATTAGTATAAGGTTTTTCTATTGAGGCGTCTCCTAATAGAGTACCGATAATAATTTCATCTAAATTATTATTTATTGACAGGTGACTTTTACTAGAAATTCTATATGTTCTGATAAAATAATTATGATTTATATTATTTTTCATAATGTAACGATTAAATATTGATAGTGTCTGACGAGTAGGATAATTTAAATCTTACTTCTCTTATAAAAATTAGTAATAATTTAGAAAAATAAATATTATTATAATCCTCTCCAGTAATAGTAATATACTGCAATAAATAAAAATAACTAAACTATATAAAAATTTACCAATATCTAAAAATAAATGCTAATACGAATTTATTTTATTTTTTATTTTTATGAGTTACCCCGATTCGAACGAGGAAATTCTTCGCCAAAGGAAGACGTTTTGCCAATTATACTATAACTCATATACAAAACATTAATATATTTAATAATCAATAAGTTTTATATTTTATATACATACTCTTTTATTGTATTAATATGCCTAAAGGTGGACTTGAACCGCCAACGACTTATTACAAGTAAGTAATTTTACCAATTAAACTATTCAGGCTTATATATTAAATATAATTAAATAATAGAATGCCTCGAAATGGAGTCGAACCACTGTCTTTCGATCTTCAGTCGAACGCTTTAACCCTTAAGCAACCGAAGCTTATAGATATTTAGTAGTTTAAGATTTAAATTATGGAGAAAGATAGACTCGAACTATCATTACAGTAGTGCAAGTACAGATGATTACCTATTATCAGATTTCCCCTTAATTATATAATATATATATTTAAATACAATAATGAAAACATATAAATTATAAATCTCTTTTAAAATAATAATAAATTATAAAATTTTAAAATGTATAATTTTATGTAAATTAAATTAGTTTTACATAATTAGATATAAATAAGATAAATAGCCTAATTGTGAATTATTTAATATTATTAAAATAAATAATATTAGTTTATAAGATTTCATTTATTAAAGTACAAATATATTAAATAGACAAATATTCCTTATAATTATATAACACCTTATATATCACACTATTATATAACTAATATCAAAATTAGACAAATTAAAATTTACTTTAAATTAGCAGGTTTAAAACTTAAATTAATTTATTGTTAAGGATAATAAATTATAATTAATAATAAATAACGGGAGGGGAGCAAATTACAATTATTCTAATTTTATTAAAATAATTTAATAAATTAATTAATTATCATTATTACATTGAATCTACCCAAGCTAAGTAATCTTGTACTGAAACTGCTTCTACAGCTATAGGCATAAACCCATGCCATGTTCCACAAATTTCTGAACATTGTCCATAGAAAGTTCCAGTTCTTTCAGCTAAGATAGAACATTGATTTAATCTACCTGGTGTAGCATCAATTTTGATTCCTAATGATGGTACAGCAAAACTATGGATTACATCAGCACCTGTAACAATTAATCTTATGTGGCTTTCTACTGGGATAATCATTTTATTATCCACATCTAATAATCTAAATTGACCTAATTCTAAATCTGATTCAGGTATCATATATGAATCGAATTCTATAGATTGTCCACTTTCTGTTACATAATCACTATATTCATATGACCAATACCATTGGTGACCTACTACTTTAATTGTTATGGTTGGTGAACTTACTTCATCTAATAAATATAATAATCTAAAACTAGGAAAGGCTAGAACTGTTAAAATTAAAGCTGGTGTAATAGTCCAGATTAATTCTATTAAAGTACCATGGTTAAGATATTTATGAACAATAGGAGAACTATTATTCCTATAGAAGTAAACAATAGAACCTAAAACCCAGAAAACTCCAACACAAATAACAATTAAATAAAAGAAAATAGAATTATGTAAATCTACAATACCTGTAAAGGCTGGTGAAGCAGAATCTTGAAATCCTAATTGCCAAGGTTGAGGTGCATCATTATATAAAGTATTTAAAATTGATATATTTTGTAACATTGTTTATATTTAAATAAATTTTTAAATCTATCAGTCTTAGCTTAATTCACAGTATTATTTATTAGAAATTTAATAATATAACAAATATAACACCGAGTTTAATACCTTAGATATATAAATATCCAATATAAATATTATGTTATAATAAAATTAGGTATACTAAGATTTATCTTAATCAATTCTTTTATTAAAATTTTTTAATTTTATTTTATGTATCTGACATAAAATCTTTTAATAAAATCGAAGAATAATTGGTTTGTTCCTTTTAATTTAAAAATATTAAGAATAATAATCTTAATTAATTATATTAATATATATAATAATTATTATTATAAAATAATTTTATATAAAAAAAAAAGTAATAAAATATTTACTTATTACAAATATTATTATTTACTTTTTTGTTTTTTTTTGTTTTTATTTTGACAACCTAAAACATCAAGTCTATTTTAAAATTAGTAATGCTAAACTTACGATTTTACAATCAATTCATTTACATCCTATCTAAGAAATGATCTATTTCTTTATTTATGGTTTTAATCTCCTTGTTTATTATTACAATATTTGTAACTCATATTGTTAAATATACGTAATATACTTATTTATATTTAAAAACTTTTCTATCAATATAGTATAAAATTGTAGTATATATATTTTATACCGATTACAAGAAATGATTAAAATTAGGAAAGTAATAATAACCATTCGTGATAGATAACAAAGATAAATCCAATGATAGTATCTAGGGGATAGATTCGAACTTGAGATACTTTCAGTAATTATCTAATATGTTTGTGGCTACCCAACTATGCAAACTGTAATAATAAGTTTAAGTGACTTTAATAACTTATTTACAAATTATTTAATATTACAATTGGTACACTAGAGAAACACAGCCTATTGGTCCTTTCGTACTAGAAGGTCTACCCCTTTTTACTATTTATCCCTCAAAAGGATAGGGACCATACTGACTCACGTCGTATTAACAATTCTGTTATCATAAATGCTCTTTATCATTTATTTCTATTTTTCACAAAATAGTTCAGACTATGTCATCATTAATATATAATATTAACGCCGGAAATTCG
The DNA here is from genome assembly GCA_038091275.1 of Tylopilus subfusipes. Taxonomy (NCBI): domain Eukaryota; kingdom Fungi; phylum Basidiomycota; class Agaricomycetes; order Boletales; family Boletaceae; genus Tylopilus; species Tylopilus subfusipes. The sequence goes on from JBBPOB010000083.1 coordinate 5,597, forward strand.
TGTCAGGCTTATTGTTAGTGATACTCACCTATTAGTCGTTGAACCTTCTTTATAAACCAAAATATACTTATTCTGTTCACTTTATAAAGCTCGGCTGCAAATTAACTTTAATTAAGTCTTCCTTGCAATTTCTCCGGTTTTCCTCCTTATTTAGAAGAAGGGGGCTTATTATATAACTAATAAAGGTAATAAAATTCTTATGTTAGATTCCAAGTCTATATAACAAACTTGTTTCGAAATGAGGTAATAAAAGGTTTCTCAATTTTTCTAATTGTAGACTACCAATTGTTAATATCCATTGATTATTTCTATCATGTAATACACCTACAGAAATATTTAATTTAGATTGAATAGATTCAGCTAATCTTTTTACTTCTTCTTTTGAATAACTATTTGTATAAATTCTAATTCTATTTCTTGATTTATCAAAATTTCCATCAGTCATAATTAAATTAGCTAAAACAATAGGATTCATTAAATCTTTAATATTAGAAGGTACTACTTTTTATATTTCCAAGTTGTATTATTTTTTATATAAAAAAGATCATGATAATAATTAAATACAGGTAAGGTTCTAGTTTTAAATCTATAACTATATTTAGAAAAAAAGATACCTTTTTCATAATATATTATTTTAATTCCTGTATTAGAATATTCTTTGAATAAATAGCCTATTGAATCAGCAAATGATTGTCTATCTTTTCCGAAACTCATTTCAAATCTACTATTACTAGTAGGAGAAGATCTATATATATGACCATCACCTAACATTAATCCAATAAAAATTTCATGAAGATTTTTGGTAAAATATTATTATGCATTTTATTTTAATATATTTTAAATTGGTAGTGTCTAACGGATAAAATAATTTAAATTCTATTCCTCTTATATAATTTTTAGAATAATTATAATAATTATATACGACGTCTCATTATGCTAATTTTAACTCTTCTTATTTTATTACGCCGTTATTAGTTATGAGTAAATTTAAACCCAACTCATGTAATTTTTTAATCGGCGAACAGCCGAACCCTTCCAAGGTTTTGCCCCTGGAGGATAAATTAAGTCGACATCGAGGTCCCAAACAGCCAGGACAATGTGTACTCTCGCTGGCTATTAGGCTGTTATCCCCAGCGTAACTTTTATCAATTGATCCCTGTCTATTCCATAATATAGCAAAGGGTCACTATGCCCTACTTACGTATCTGTTCGACTATTAAGTCTTTCAGTTAAGCATGCTTACCGTCATTGCACCCTACAGTACCTTTCATGGTTCATTAACCTCCATTTAATGTCTAGCATACCTTATAAATGAAATATAAAAATAGATTTTAAGTAATTATTATTATAATTAACATTATCTAATTATTTGTAAGAATATTTACTATTTAATAAATAGAAAATATTATAATAAATTTAATCTATTTGGATGTACTTTGCTACTCTATTAAAGACGACCGCCCCAGTCAAACTGCCAACTAGTCAGCTATTTCCTCTGAAATTTTCTAAATAAGAAGATAAATACCAGTTCCACCTCAGACCTAAGGTTTTCCAAAGATGTTAAATCGACTACCTATTATCTGTATAACCGAGGTTATAGAACTTTTTATATGATAACTAGCTACAGTAAAGCTGCATGGGGTCTTCCCGTCCTCTTTGAGGTAACCCGCATCTGCACGGGTAATTCAATTTCACTGAGCAAGTTGTAGAGACAGTGAAGCCATCGTTAAATTATTGATACTGGACCACATTTAATGGCCAATTTATTTTGCTACTTTAGGATCCTCATAGTTAAGACCGCTATTAACCAATTTTTTGTAAAGAAACAGTTACCCATTATTATTACTTATTATTATGGCATTGGGCAAATCTCACTACCTATACTATTATTTTCATAATTGCAGATAGTTGTGTTTTTAGTAAACAGTCGGGGCTTCCGATTTTGTGCCACCATATAAATAAATTAATAGGAGTTATTAATTTACTAAGATTCATGGTTCCTCTTCTTGTCGAACTTATGAGGATAATTTGCCGAGTTCCTTAACAACTTTTAGCTCTACGCCTTAGTATACTCTACCTACGAACCTGTGTCGGCTTAGGGTACGGTTGTGCTTAGAAACTATTCTTAAATAAACTAGCCTAAATCGTTAAATTACTTAATAATCAGCTCTCACTAAATTTAATAAAATTAATTTAACTTCTACTAATTTAGGATTTTTGCTTATTCAAATATAAATTTAAATATTTAATAATAATCAAATGACTAATTTGAAATTATTTAAATACAATTTATATTATTTTTGATATAAAATTTTATAAAATTATAAGACTAAATTAAATATAGAATCGAAGTTATTCAAAAACATCTTTTTCCTGGCCCAATTTGATAAAATTTACTATAATATTTAATTAATAAATATTATAATCATATTAAATATGCATTTAATATAATACAAGAACAATTCAATATTAAATCTAATAAATTGTCTTAAAATCTATTAAACTTAATCTTCTATCTTTATAATTTCTTAATAAGAAATTCTATGTGTAAATCTTTTTCTCCATGTGGACTTTCAAAGCTATACTCATCAGTCAAAACGTTGGTTTTGTACCTTAGAGACCGCATTCACATTAGTAGATTTAATCTTTAGCTAATAACCCTTTCGTATTCGGCGAGAAAGTTTAAACTTTCTTTTTACGTTACTCATGTCAGCATTCTCTCTTCAGATTCCTATGTTATAACAATGTAACACTGTCAATTTTAGGTTTGTATCCCTTTCCTAGAGGAATATTATCTTTGAATTATCTGAATGTTCTACTACCTAAATTCTAAATATAAAATAATAATTTCTATCTTTGGAATTAACACGATATCGGTTGATTATTTTAGACCCGTTAAATCTTCGGAGCAACAATCTAAGGGTTGATACGTTGATACACGTTCATTATAAGTAGCGACTACCAGGCTCACTTTTCAACTGCATTCAATTTGCCACTTCCTTTATTTCACTTAATAATCATTCGGGACCTTAATCAGTGTTCACGGCTGTTTCCGTCTTGACTATCCAACTTATCATGAATAGTCTGAATATCTACCATCTATTTATGTAATTCCGAGATTTATTTCCATTGGTAAGATTTTTAAGTCCCCGCAAATTAAACTCCTATTAAAATTAATTAATATTCGTATGGAATTACCGTGCTGTACCTCCATAAATATTGTGTAGATGTCATACTAAAATATGTTTCGTAGAAAACCAGCTATCACCAGGTCAGATTGGCATTTCACCGCTTTCCAAAAATCTTCGGAGAATAATGCAACATTCAACCGTTCGATCCTTTAATAATCTGTTCTTGGAAAGATCACCTGGCTTCGGGTCTAATAGCAGTAACTTAACCCATATTGTAATTTAGATAATATTAATATAGTCGCTTTCGCTTAGGCTTTTAACCTTGCTACTTCTATTAACTTGCTGACCCATTATGCAAAAGGTACGCCATTGTCACGTTCCAAATTTTCATTTTTGTGACTTTGACTGCTTATAGAGTTACTAATTCATGATCTATTTCACTGCGTGTTATTTACATTCGTTCGAACAAATGTTCGATAAGAACTAATATTATTTGTATCTTTATTTCTATTTTTACATATAATATTATTCTACACTCTTTTCAACTTTTCCCTCACGGTACTTTTCACTATCGCGAAATTTATAAATACTTAGCCTTAGAGGATGGTTCCCCTATATTCCGACAAGTTTACTCCCATCGTACTTAAATAATAAAATCTAATATATAAAATACAGGTCTCATAATAAATTCACCTTCTTTGTTGTAATCGTAATTACTACGTATAAATTACATTAAATATAATTTATCATATCTATCTATATCCATCAAGCATTTATTTATTACAAATAATAAGTATTTCATTATTAATTATAATATTTTAAATTTTATAAAATATACTATTAGTTATATTCCATCATTAAATTTAATTAATTTTATTTGACTAACTCATATATTTTAACTTAATTTTAATTTTAATTATACAAGCTATTAATTAAAATCATTTATTAAGTTTACTTTAACGTTACAGTGATAATTTTTATTATAGATTAGATTTAGGCTAATCCGATTTCACTCACCATTACTTTCGGAGTCTCGGTTGATTTCCTTTCCTTTCCTTAATGAAATGTTTTACTTCAGGAAGTACTAATAAAAAGGTTTCCCTTAGGATTGTCTCATCTCATAGTTTTCTTATTCTTTAATAAAATTATATTTCTACAATTTTACTAATTATAAACAATATGTAGACTTTTGGCTATGGAGCCTCCTTTTATATAAATTTGCTAGTAATCCTTAATAACCCCTTTAAAATACTCATTATTTATTTGATGTTGTACAATATTGTCATCGATACTTTTATGTTTTTATTGAAAAAAGATTAAAAACTTTTTGTATATAAAAACAATTAAAAACATAAAAGAGGTAGAATTAGTTTAATTGGTTAAAATGACGTCTTGTGGTGACGATGCTCAGAGTTCGAGTCTCCGATTCTACCCTTATAATAATTTACCAATTTATTTTGTTTTTGCTTGTTAAAAGAAAAAGAGATGTATTATTATATAATAATAATATTAAATTAATTATTTTAATATTTATATTATTTACCGAAAAAAGGAATTGAACCTTTGTTTTACCATCATGAAGGGTACGTTCTACCGCTAAACTATTTCAGTTAAAAGTTAAAAATAAATTAAAAAAAAAAATAAATTAAAAAAAAAAAAGTTTTTTTTTTTAATAATAATGAGTTAGAATTAATGTCTATAAGACAGTTTTTGTTAATATAAATTTTTCTGATCGATCTAATATATAATACATTAATAAATATTTAGAATATTAATATTATTCATATAAGGTTAAATAAAGGGTTTTCTATCTTTCAAATTTAGATTAAGTTAAAATTAACAAACTTAAGTGTTAGATTTTATTAAAATTTATTTTAATCTAATTTAATATTTTCTCTAAGAATTCCATCAAATTACTTTGTATTTTTAACTAAAACTTTATTTATATTAAAATTAATAATCATTTAAATTAATAATTTATACCTTGAACCTTCCTGAATTTAACATGTGTTATTAAAAAATGTTATAAATAATAAAACACAATTAAGTTTAAATCCCAGTTTTAGACTTCTAAACTCTCTTTTAAATTTGAATTAAGTAAAAATAAAATTACAGATATTCGGAGGGGTAAAATAAAATTTAAGATTAATGTAATTCGATAGCATCTTTAATATAAGAACATACTAAAAGAACAAATACGTAAGCTTGGATAAATGATACAGCTAATTCTAATCCTGTAATAGCTAAAAATAAACTGAATGGTAATAAAGTTAATACAAATATTATTAATCCACCTGAGAACATTTTAAATAAGAATGTAGATAAGATTTTTAATAATGTATGACCAGCTACCATATTAGCAAATAATCTTATACCTAATGAGAAAGCTCTAGCTAAATAACTTACTAATTCAATTAAAACTAATAAAGGAACTAAAGCTAAAGGTGTACCAGAAGGAATAAAGAATGAAAAGAAATGGAATTTATGAATAGATAAACCTAAAATAGTTACACCTATGAATATAGTAAATGATAATCCTATTGAAACTATTATTGATGTTGTTATAGTAAATGTATAAGGGATATTACCTACTAAGTTAGAACATAAAATAAATAAAAATACAGAATAGATAAAAGGTAAATATACTTCTCTACCGATTTGATCTCTGACTATAGAATTGATACTAGCAAATAAACTTTCTAATAAGATACTTTCTTTATTTGGTATTAATTTCATTTTTTTATTAAAGTTTAAATTAGTTTTATCTTTCCCACTATTTAGATGTAAAAATAAAATTACAAATAATACTAATACTGTAAATAAAGCTGAATTTGTTATAGTAAAAGATGTATTAAATAATAAAGGAGAATTATAACTAGCTAAGCTAACTACTTCGAATTGTTCTAATGGAGAATTTATAAAGAAACTATTTAAGTTATTTAAGAACATTATTGTTATATTTTTATTAATTGTGTGCTTAGTTTTAATAAATACTTAATCTATATAAAAAAATTTAAAATTCAAATACTTATACTTTTAATCTTAAATTTTAAAATAAGATAAATTACTTAAATTAGTACAAAGTAAGATATTAATTGTATTAATTTAAACTATCTGTATTAAAAAGTTAACTGATTATTTTATTTTCTTAAATTTTATATTATTTATATCATTTATCAATATATTTATAAGCATTTAATTAACAGTATATAAAGAATACTTTAAGATTATTACAATAAATATTATTATATTATTGTTCCTTAATTTAAGGAGGGGGGATTAAATATTATGTATAAAATAGAAACTAATAATATGACATTTAGTACTATATTTTTTTTTAATTCTTAAATTTATTAAATAATAAGAGTGTTATTTGTATCAAATATCTAAAATTTATTAAGATTGTACAGGTAACATATTAAATGCATGGAATGGTATTGGACTAGCTAATGACCATTCTAGTGTATTAGCTGATTCAGCTTCAGTTTCGTATTGTGATAATGATGTGAAGTAAGCAGGTATAGCCCAAGGATTATTATTTACTTCTTTTCCATTAACAAAAATATCATAAATAATATAACCAAATAATAATGTAGCAACTACAGATACTAATGAACCAAAACTAGAGATAGCATTCCATCCTGCAAAAGCATCTGGATAATCTGGGATTCTTCTTGGCATACCAGCTAATCCTAAGAAATGTTGAGGGAAGAAAGTTAAATTAACTCCCACAAATAATGTCCAGAAGTGAACTTTACCTAAGAATTCATTATATGTTTTACCTATAATTTTTGGAGCCCAGTAATAGAATCCCGCAAATAAAGCAAATACAGCTCCCATTGATAATACATAATGGAAGTGAGCAACTACATAATAAGTATCATGTAATGCAATATCTAAACTAGCATTTGATAAAACTACTCCTGTTAAACCTCCAATTGTAAATAAAGCTAAGAATCCTAAAGTAAAGATTAAAGGTGTAGTAAATCTTAAACTACCACCATATAAAGTAGCTAACCAAGAGAAAATTTTAATACCAGTAGGAACAGCAATAACCATTGTAGCAGCAGTAAAGTAAGCTCTAGTGTCAACATCTAACCCTACACTAAACATATGATGAGACCAAACTAAGAAACCTAAAATACCAATAGAGAACATAGCATATACCATACCTAAATACCCGAAAATTGGTTTACCTGAGAATGTTGAAACAATATGACTAACAATACCAAAACCAGGTATAATTAAAATATAAACTTCAGGGTGACCAAAGAACCAGAATAAATGTTGATATAATACAGGATCACCACCTCCAGCTGGATCATAGAAACTAGTATTAAAGTTTCTATCTGTTAATAACATAGTAATAGCTCCAGCTAATACAGGTAATGATAATAATAATAATATAGCAGTTACAAAAATAGCCCATACAAATAAAGGTAATTTATGTAAGCTCATACCATTAGTTCTCATATTTAATACTGTTGTTATGAAATTTATTGCACCTAATAATGAAGATATTCCAGCTAAGTGTAAACTAAAGATAGCTAAATCTACACTACCTCCTGAATGTGATTGAATTGAGGATAATGGTGGATATACTGTCCATCCTGTTCCAGCTCCTTGTTCTACTAAAGAACTTAATAATAATAAAATTAATGAAGGAGGTAGTAACCAGAAACTAATATTATTTAATCTTGGGAAAGCCATATCTGGTGCCCCACATTGAACTGGTAATAAGTAATTACCAAATCCACCTACTAAACCAGGCATAACCATAAAGAAAATCATTATGAAAGCATGAGCACTAATAATTACATTAAATAATTGATGGTCTCCTGATAAAATTTGTACTCCTGGAGACATTAATTCCATTCTAATAAGAACAGAAAATGCAGTTCCTATCATACCAGCAAATATTGAAAAAATTAAGTAAAGTGTTCCAATTTCTTTAGCATTTGTAGAAAATAGCCAATTCAAATCTAAATTATTTACTTCTTTTTAGTTTTAATAATTAAAACAAACTAATTAAGCCCTTATTTTTTTAATCAAATAAAAATAGAATATATAAAAAATATTATATATATATATATAAAAGTATTGATTATTTATCTTTAAAATATCTAATATTATGATAATGTTATAATATTATGAAATTTAAATTTTTTATTCTCTTTTATTTTATATTCTAAAAACGGAATAGAGGCGATTCGAACACCCAAGAGTTGCCTCAGAACAATTAGCAATTGCCTTATCTTTCCAAATGATGACTATTCCTCTAACCTTGATCAATTTAGTTTAATTTAAAGTATAAATTTCTTACCATTTTTAATTTTTTTTTTTTATTTAATTTAACTTAAATACAGTATTCTAAATATTCTTATTATTATGATTTTAGATTTATTTCTAATAATAAGATTTTATTACTTTTAGTCTTTACCAGATTCGAACTGGTACTTCTATCGTGAAGGGATAATGTACTACCATTATACTAAAAGACCTAGGATATTTAATAATAATAAATGTGCGAATTTTGGGTTTGAACCAAAACTTACAGTTCATGAGACTGCCGTGCAAACCTTTACACCATATCGCATAGTAAGTATATAATAGTTATTATATATTTTATGTACACTATCATTGAAACATTTATTACAAACAAAGAGACTCGAACTCTTAAGGAATTACTTCCACTCCTGCTTAAGAGGAGATTGTTTACCAAAATTTCAACATGTTTGCAAAGTTAAATTTTATATTAATATGTAATTATTATAATCACTTCTTTTAGTTAAAATATTAATTATTAATTTATTTAGTATTTAGGTCTCAAGAGGAATTGAACCTCTGAATAAGGTATTAACAGTACCCCGCAATAACCACTCTGCCATAACACCATGTATAGATATAAGTCTGATATTATAATTAAAAAAAAAAAATAAGTGATTATTTAATATGGAAGGCGCGACTCGAACACGCTTCTTCTCCCACCCAAAGGGAGCGATTAATCCAGTTCATCTTCTACCATTTAAATTTTTAATTTAAAATTAAACTTACTTAACTCTTTTAATTTAAATATCAAATTTGTTCTTTTTATAAAATAAAAAGGAGGAGGAGTTAAATATTGTTTTTATTATTAAGATAAAATTAAAAGTTGATTTAACTTTAGGCTTTATACTATCTATATTATAAATTAGAACTAATATAATAAACGTTATAAGCATACACTCTTATTAGTTAATAACTAAATTTATCAATTATTAATTTAATATTATATACACATTATAACCTAAGTATAAATGTTAACTAGTTAAATGGAATTATGTCAATCTGATTATCGGATTAGAATTTCTGATTTAACCTTACTTAGTTGTTTGAGTTATTCATTATTTATTAGCTAATTTTATGATATATACTCTTATTACTTGTTGTAGAGTAAAATAAGGTAAAACAGATTTAGACATAATAAAAATTAAATAAATTATAGCTAATAATGCAAAAGATAATTGATTTACAAAATAAAATGGGATTAGTTGTGGCATTTCTAATTTAAATATTTGTTATTTATTTGGCTCTTTAATGAACTATCTCTACTTATTAAAAATTTTAATAAAGTATAAAATAAATAATATATGTATGCATATCTTATATTTATTGTTAAATGAGATAATTAGGGTATATTTAATTACAATTAAATATTATAAACTAAATTACTTACAATATCTATTTTAATAATTTTATAAAGAAAATCTCGTTGGAGACTTTAATGACTTTACTAAGTATAATCTAATTATAGAAAAGTATATTAATCTCTTTAAAATAAATAAATTATTCTAAGATTATTTTATTAATTTAATAATAAAATGTAGAGATAATTATCTCTACACTTTTATCTTTTAAAAAAATTTTAATATTAAAATTTTAATTATCTCAATAAAATATTTTAAATATAAAAGTAGTTAATTTATTTAATAAATATTTTATTTTAATATAACTAATATTATAAGAGCAGAAATAATTTAAGGGTTAAGTTTACAGATGGTTCTGTAGTAAACCTGCAAAGTTTAATAATTTAAAGGTTCAATTCCTTCTTAACTCTGTAATAAATTCTTAATTCTCTTAGTTCAATGGTTAGAACATCATTCTTCTAAAGTGTTAATTTTGGTTCGAGTCCAAAAGAGAATAAATTAAATCTAAATTAGAGATTTAAATATTGTCACAGTGTAAAACAATTAATGTAAGTATATTAATAATTATTCTAATATTGGTTGATTATTATTACTTATTTATAAAATACAATCTTTAATAGACTTATATATTAACTTAACTTAATCATGATTTTAAATCATATTGTTTATAGTATAAATACTATATTACAATTATTCTGATTATTTAAATTAAAAATAGGAAATTAAGAATAGATTATAATAATGTCTGTTATTTAAAACTAAATGATAAATAATTATTTATTAACTATTATTAATATATTAATTAATTTAATTGATGTATTAACTGTTATATTCCCCATGTTACTATCAGTAGCTTTTATGACAATTATAGAAAGAAAACAATTAGCAGCACACCAAAGAAGAGTAGGACCTACTGTAGTTGGTTATTATGGTATAATGCAACCTTTTGCGGATGCTTTAAAATTATTAATAAAAGAAACTGTTATACCTAGTCAATCTAATAAAGTATTATTCTATTTAGCTCCTGTGTCTACTTTCATTTTTAGTTACTTAGGTTGGGGTGTTATACCCTTTGGTCAAGGATTAACCTTATTTGATTTTTCATTAGGAATCTTTTATACATTAGCCTTATCATCCTTAGGGGTATATGGTATATTATTTGCAGGATGGTCTGCTAATTCTAAATATGCCTTTTTAGGATCTTTAAGATCAACTGCTGCTATGATATCATATGAATTAATTTTAAGTTCTGCTATTTTAATTATTATTTTATTAACAGGATCATTTAATTATACAACTATTATTGAAGTACAACAATCAATATGGTTTATAGTGCCCTTATTACCAGTATTCATATTTTATTTTATTTCAATTTTAGCTGAAACAAGTAGAACACCATTTGATTTACAAGAAGCTGAATCTGAATTAGTTGCTGGTTTCTTCACTGAACACTCTTCAATTCCTTTTGTATTTTTCTTCTTAGCTGAATATTCTTCTATTGTTTTATTTAGTTGTATTACAGCTATTTTATTCTTAGGTGGTTTCAATTTTCCAGAAATAATAGTTAATGGTTCAATTATAAATTTACAATCTATTATTTTAGGTATAAAAACTTGTATCTTCTGTTTCTTATTTGTCTTATTCAGAGCTACTTTACCTAGATTAAGATATGATCAATTAATTTCCTTATGTTGGATTAACTTACTACCTATAGCTGTAGCCTTTATTATATTCGTACCAAGTATATTAGTAGCATTTGATATAGCACCTTACTAATTTTATAAATACTAATATTCATTTTCTTATTTTTATTCAAATTTTATAATTAATTAATTAATTAAAATAGCTAATAAAAAATATAATTAATTAATATAATAATAAAACTACTATATTACATATATATTAATTTAATATTAATTATCCCTCCAATAATAAAATATTTTATAAGTTAAATTAGGTAATTCTGGTCTTAGTTTTAATAAAAAAAAAAATATAAATAAAAATTTTTAAAAGAAGTTAATTAAATATCTGTATATTGTATGTATACAAACACATAAAGAATAAATTAATATTAATTACTGAAGTTTAAATTATTGCTTTATAAAGCTTATAATTTAAGGGTAGAATGTTATCTTGATGAGATAATCGTAGAAGTTCAAATCTTCTTAGGCTTATATTTAATAATTATTATTTATAATTCATTATAAATAAATAATAAGAAAAATTATTGTCACAGTGAATACAAAATTATATTTTAATAAAATTTATAATCTGATATAATCTTAAAATTCAATTAAGTTAAGAAAATATTATATTTTAGTCAGTGATTTATAATAACTGCTAATTTAATTATTACTAATATTTTTAGTTAATTATTAAATTTAATTATATAATTTATACTTTATTAAATAAATTATTATGAGATTACTTAAAAGTCATTCTTTACTAAGATTAGTTAATTCTTATGTAGTAGATTCACCTCAACCTTCAAATATCTCATATTTATGGAATTTTGGTTCTTTATTAGCTACTTGTTTAGTAATTCAAATATTAACAGGATGTTTCTTAGCTATGCATTATCAACCACATGTAGATTTTGCTTTTAATAGTGTAGAACATATTATGAGAGATGTTAATAATGGGTGGTTAATCAGATATATCCATGCTAATGTAGCTTCTTTATTTTTTATCTTTGTATATGGACACATAGGTAGAAATATCTATTATGGCTCATATAAATCACCTAGAATATTAGTTTGGTCAATTGGAGTAATTATCTTAATCTTAATGATAGCTATTGCTTTCTTAGGTTATGTCTTACCTTATGGGCAAATGAGTTTATGGGGTGCTACTGTTATTACTAATTTATTAAGTGCTATACCTATATTTGGGCCAGATTTAGTAGAATTAATCTGGGGAGGATTTTCAGTATCTAATGCTACATTAAATAGATTCTTTTCATTACATTATATCTTACCATTTTTATTAGCAGCTTTAGCTTTAGCTCATTTAATTGCTCTACATACACATGGATCAAATAATCCTAATGGTATTTCATCAAATGGTGATAGATATGCAATCCATCCTTATTACATGTTTAAAGATCTTATAACTATATTCTTCTTCTTCTTAGCTTTATCTTTATTGGTTTTTTATTATCCTAATTTATTAGGACATAGTGATAATTATATTGAAGCTAATCCTATGAGTACACCTGCAAGTATTGTACCAGAATGGTATTTATTACCATTTTATGCAATATTAAGATCAATACCAAATAAATTATTAGGAGTATTAGCTATGTTTGGTTCATTATTAATCTTCTTAATATTACCTATTGTAGATGTCTCCAGACAAAGAGGTAGTCAATTTAGACCAGCTATGAAAGTAGCTTTCTGGTTCTTTGTTTTTAATTTCTTTATATTAATGTGGATTGGATCACAACATCCTAATGAACCTTTTGTATTTATTGGACAAGTATCAACATTCTTCTATTTTGCATGGTTCATATTAATTGTACCTGTTATAGGTTTAGTTGAAAATACTTTAATAGATATAGCTACAGAATCCTAATTTATTAAATAAACAAATATAAAACTGATATTTATATATTTATATTTTATATATAATCCCTCCTTACTTTATAAACAATATTTATAATAATTATTTATAAATACAAATTTTAAAAGTAATATATAATATAATTAATTTATATTATTCTTAAGCAATCTACTAAAAACATAAATATGAGGTGTTTTATTATATAATATTTATATATTAGCATATAAATAAATAACTTTATATCAGTATATTATTATTATTTCTAATAATTAATATATATTAACTTTAATATAATATTTATAGTTAATTTTTCATATTTTACTTATAATTAATATAAGAATCTTTTCTTTATGAGTAAATTAAAAAAATAAGCTGTAAATTTCTTATAAAAACTTTATTGTTAGTATAATTTTATTACTAAACAGAATATTCGTAGAGTGTTATTTTTATTTCTTAAAATTTATAATTTTGGTAATTTTAATTAATTATGATAAAATCACATAATTTTCAATTTTTCCCTTATCATTTAGTAGAAATTTCTCCATGGCCAATAGTATTAAGTTTTGCTTTATTAAATTTAACTATAGGAGCTGTAATGTTTATGCAAGGTTACTATTCTGGTGATCTTATCTTAGAATTAGGATTCATATTAACTTTAGGTGGTATGACTTTCTGGTTCAGAGATGTTGGGAATGAAGCTACTTTAGGAGGACATCATACAAAACAAGTTAAAAAAGGTTTAGAAATTGGATTCATACTTTTTGTTATTAGTGAAGTTTTTGCTTTCTTAAGTATTTTCTGGGCTTTCTTCCATTCTAGTTTATCTCCTGCTATTGAAATAGGAGGAGTATGGCCACCTCAAGGAATAACTCCTTTAAATCCTTTTGCTGTACCATTATTAAATACAATATTATTAGTATCTTCAGGTGCTTTTGTAACTTATGGTCACCATGCATTAATTAATGGAAATAGAAAAAATACTTTAATAGGATTAGAATTAACTGTATTATTTGCTGTTCTTTTCACTTTCTTACAATATTTAGAATATGCTAATGCATCTTTCTCAATATCAGATTCAGTATTTGGAAGTGCTTTCTACTGTTCAACTGGATTACATGGTATTCATGTAATAGTTGGAACTATTTTTATTGTAGTACAATTAGTTAGAACTATAAATTACAATATAACAAATAATCATCATCAAGGATGTGAATCAGCTATTTTATATTGGCATTTTGTGGATATAGTCTGGTTATTCTTATTTATTGCTGTATATTACTGGGGAGGTTTATAATATTAATAATAGAAGTATATTAATACTTATTAAAATTTATTAACTCTTTAATTATCTTTATCTTTATTTAATTAAATAAATGTTTAATTATTAATTAACAAAATTTTAATCTCCCTTCTAGAATAATTATAAAATAAGTAAGAGATATAAACTTATTTTTTTTTTTTTAATTATTAAAAAGTAACTATTATAATAAAATTTTACTTTTTCAATTATTTATTGAAGTAATTAGATTGTAAACTATCAAATTATTTCTAAATAATTAGATTTATTAATAGTCCTTAAGGGTAATAAAGCTTTTATTTTACTTATGAATCTATCAATCTTATTATTTTTAATTGGTATTTTAGGATTTATTTTAAATAGAAAAAATATAATCTTAATGATTATTGCTATAGAGATTATGCTTCTTGCTGTTACTTTATTAGTTTTAATTAGTTCATTTGGATTTGATGATAATATAGGACAAACTTTTAGTATTTATATTATATCAATAGCTGGAGCTGAATCAGTGATAGGTTTAAGTATTTTAGTAGCTTTTTATAGATTAAGAGGAAATATTTCTATTAGATCTTAAATTTTATATGTATTTATCAATATTACTTTTTCCTTTATTAGGATCTGTTGTATCTGGGTTTATGGGTAGAAAAATAGGTATAACTGGAACTCATATTATTACATGTACTTGTTTAACTATTTCTTCACTACTAGCTACAATAGCATTCTATGAAGTTGGTATATGTGGTTCTCCAGTTTCAGTCTATTTATATAATTGGATAGATTCAGAATTTCTTACAATTTCATGGGAATTCTTATTTGATCAATTAACTGTAACTATGTTCATACCTGTGTTATATATATCAACATTAATTCATATATATACTACTTCTTATTTAGCTGAAGATCCTCATAATCAAAGATTCTTCTCATATTTATCTTTATTCACTTTTTTCATGTTATTATTAGTGTCAGGTGCTAATTATTTTGTAATGTTTATAGGTTGGGAAGGTATTGGAGTAGTTTCTTATTTATTAATTAATTACTACTTTACAAGAATTCAAGCCAATAAAGCAGCTATTTTAGCTTTAACAATGAATAGATTAGGTGATATGGGTTTAAGTATAGGATTCTTTGCATTATTTGCTTTATTTGGATCTGTTGATTATTCCACAATCTTTAGTTTAGCACCTTTTATGAATGAAACAGCTATAACTATAATTAGTTTATTATTATTAATGGGAGCTATGGCTAAATCTGCTCAAATTCCTTTACATTCTTGGTTACCTGGTTCTATGGAAGCTCCAACTCCAGTTAGTGCATTATTACATGCTGCTACTCTAGTTACAGCTGGTTTATATTTATTAATAAGATCATCTGCTATTTTAGAATTTAGTCCTACTGCATTATTAGTGATTACTTTAATTGGTGCAAGTACAGCTTTCTTTGCAGCTACTTGTGGATTAGTACTAAATGATTTAAAAAGAATAATCGCTTTCAGTACAATATCTCAATTAGGTTATATGGTTATGGCTGTAGGTTTAAGTCAATATAATGTAGCTTTAATGCATGTAGTTAATCATGCATTCTTTAAAGCATTATTATTCTTAGGTGCTGGTGCAGTTATTCATAGTTTCGCTGATGAACAAGATATTAGGAAAATGGGTGGTTTAATAAAAATTTTACCGTTTACATATACAACTATGTTAGTAGGATCTTTATCATTATTAGCTACTCCATGGTTAACAGGTTTCTATAGTAAAGATTTAATAATAGAATTAGCTTATGGACAATACAGTTTTTCTGGTATTTATGCTTATTTCTTAGGAAGTTTAACAGCTGGATTAACAGCATTTTATTCATTTAGATTAATAAGTTTAGTATTCTTAACTGTACCAAATGGTATTAAAAATGTTTACTTAAATTCTCATGAATCTAATTTTGCTGTAGTTATACCTTTATTTATTTTAGCTTTATTTAGTATATTTTTTGGATTCGTTTTCTCTGATTTATTTGTTGGAATTGGTTCAGATTTTTTTGCTAATTCTATTTTCATTAATCCTAGTAATATCTCTATTATTGAAGCTGAATTTAGTTTACCTTTAATAATTAAATTATTCCCAACATTATTCTCATTATTAGGAGCTACAAGTGCTATATTCTTATATCATATATATCCTGATTTTATTATTAATTTAACTGATTCTGCTTTAGGTAAAAAAGTTTATACCTTCCTTAACGGTAAATATTTCTTTGATGTAATTTATAATTATTATATTATTTCAGCTGGATTATTAACTGGTAATACTATATCTAAAGTATTAGATAGAGGTGTAATTGAATTATTAGGTCCTTATGGTTTAGCTTCTGTATTACTAAATACTGCTAATAATTTTGCTAAATTAGATTCTGGTGTTATTACTACTTATTCTTTATACATTACTATAGGAATAATATCATTAGTTTTCTTAGTATTCGCTCCCTTATTATTTGATACATATGTTATTTCTGAATTTAGATTAATTATTATCTATTTATCAGCTTTATTATTTTCATTTTTACCTAATTTATCTTATAAACAATAATTTCTATAGAAATTAATTTATTATTAATTACTCTCCATATAAAATATTTATTACATATAAGTAATATCAATTAAGTTATATTTATTATTAATATAATTTAATAAAGGAAAATATTACATTTAGGAAATAAAATTTAATACACACAATAAATAACAAATATACAAATAACAGAAAAGATGTTAACTTTATTATTAATTATACCTATAATAGGTTCTTTATTTATTTTATCTATACAAGAAAATACTTTAAATAGTCATTCTAAAATGATAACTATAGCTATTACTACTTCTTTAATTAATTTATTAATTTCTATTTTCTTATGGTTAAATTTCGATTGTAATACTACTCAGTTTCAATTTGTATCTGAATTTGATTATTTAACTTTTGGACATTTAAATTTTGGTATTGATGGAATATCTTTATATTTTGTATTATTAACTACTTTCATTACACCTATTGCTATCATTTCTAATGCTTATATTATTAATTCTAACTTAAAATTTTTTTTAATTGCTTTCTTAATGTTAGAAACATTACAATTAGCTTTATTTTTAGTGTTAGATTTATTATTATTTTATATCTTCTTTGAAAGTGTATTACCAATTTTATTTATTATAATAATTGTATATGGATCAGGAGAATTTAGATTTAGATCAGCTAATTTATTTTTCTTATATACATTATTTGGTTCATTATTTATGTTATTAGCTATTTTACAAATTTATAACTTAGCTGGTACTACAGATTTCCAATTATTATCATTAGTTGAAATTAAAGCTGATGCTCAAAAAGTATTATGGTTAGCTTTCTTCATAGCTCTTGCTATTAAAACACCTTTATGGCCTTTTACAGGTTGGTTATATAGAGCTCATGCTGATAGTCCTTTAGCTGGATCTATTTTATTAGCTGCTACTATATTAAAATTTGCTACATATGGTTATATCAGAATATTAATTAATTTCTTACCTGATGCTACAAATTATTTTGGTCCTTTAGTTCAAACTATTGCTATTATTACTTTAATTTATGCATCTTTAACTACAATTATTCAACAAGATACTAAAACTCTTATTGCTTATTCAAGTATTGCTCATATGAGTGTGGTTATTTTAGGTTTATTTTCTAATAATATCCAAGGTATTGAAGGTGCTATACTATTAGCTTTAGCTCATGGATTTGTTTCTCCGGCTTTATTCATTTGTGTAGGTGGAATTATTTATGAAAGAACAGGTACTAGAATTATTAAATATATTAAAGGCTTAGTAACTTATATGCCAATTTTCACTATATTATTCTTTATATTTACATTATGTAACACTGGTATTCCTTTAAGTTTAAATTTCTTAGGTGAACAATTATCTTTAATTGGAATATGGGAAGTTAATCCTATAATATCTACATTAGGAGCTACTGGTATAGTATTATCTGCTTGTTATTCTATCTTCTTATATAATAAAATATCATATGGTACTTATTCACCTAATATGAAAAATGTAATTATATTAGATATTACTAGAAGAGAATTTATTATTTTAATTTCTTTATTAATACCTACAATATTATTAGGTATATTCCCTAATGTTATCTTAGATTCAATACATGTCTCAGTCTCAACTATATTATATAATATTTAATAAATTAATATATATTAATATTATTTATCTTCAATTTTAATCATTATTTAGTTTACCCCTCCTTATTTTATTTAATATATAAATATTAAAATTTGACATAAAAGTATGAGCTGATAATAATATTTATTATATTAAGGGTACAATCTGATATTAATATATTTAAATATTATTTAATACTTAAACTTAAATTAGTCAGTATTTATTACTTTTCAGCTTTAATTTAATAATTTTTATATTGTCTCGTATCCCTTATATTAACATTATATAATGGATTATTAAATAAGTAAATAAAGTACAATATATCATATTTGATATTATTTATAGATAACTATTTACTTTATTTATATTTTTTCGAATATATTTATTATAAGTTAATAAAATAACTAAAATTTTAACATTTATCAAATAAAAATGGAAAATAATCAAAGAAAAATAGGTAAAATAATACCTTTATTTTATTCAAGTTTAAAACAAAATTTATATTTAACTATGTCTATGAATCAAAAATATAAAGGAACTGAACACAATCCTTCATATGTAATAGGTAATTTTGATGGTTTCTTTAAAAATAACTCTAAAACAAAAATGAAATTTTTTAGAAGAAAATTAAAAAGTTTACAATTTTATAGTAACCACATAAAAAATACTCAAAAAATAAATAATTCTGTAGATTTAGTAAATATAACAAAAGAACAAATAAATACACAACCTAAGATAAATAAAAATTCCAGAATAAATAATGTAAGTCAAATTAATGATAATATGAGAAATAAATATATTGATAATAATATAATTAGTAATATAAAATTCCCTTTAAATTTATTAGTTAATAATAATTTTAATAATAATATTAAAAATATTAATTATATTAGATTGATTAGTAAATATTATCCTGATTTAGCTGTAAGTAAAAATAATATTTATATATTTAATTTTAATAATACTAAATTAATAAGAAATATATATACTTTATTACATTCAGCTTTTATTTCAATGAGATGTTTAATTAGTAAACCTAGAATATCTTATACTAATGATAAAATATTTATTCAATTATTTTTCTATCCAGATGTTAAATTATCTAAACATCTTAAAGCAAAATGGAGTCAAAATATAATTAATAAATTATTAAATAAATTAGATTATAAATCTAAAAAAGAAATTACAAATTTATTCAAATCAACTTATTTTAATTCTAAACAAAAAATTATAAAATTATTTAATACATTAAATTTTAATGATCAAAAAGAGATAGTACAAAATTTAACTATGCCTTCAAAACAAATTAAAAAATTAATCGATATAATAATAAAAAGAAATGAATCATTAAAAATATCTGATAATTCAGCTCAAAAAATAATTAAAAGATTATTTAATAATGCATTTATTAATTATAATAAACCTATTCATTATTCTGAAGATTATTTTAATATCTATAAATTAAAAAATAATTCTATCTTCTTAAATATTTATAAACACAAATTAAATATTTTAACTCAATTATTAAGTAAAATTTTTAATAAACCTGTTCAATTAGAATTAATTAGATTACATTATCCTTTCTATGATCCTAATATTATTGTTAATTTATTATCTTATTTATCTGAAAATATTAAAATTAGAAGATTATTAGGTAAAATTTATAAATCAGCTATAATTACTAAACCTACTGCTAATATACAAAGAAAAAGATTCTCTGTTATACCTGGGTATTTAACTGGTTTAACTGTTAAAATTGCAGGAAGATTACCAACACAAAAAATAGTGCCAAGAAAAACAGTTAAAACTGAGAAAATAGGAAGTTTAGCTAGAAAAAAAGCAGTATTGGTTGAAACTGCAAGATTTTCTAATAAAAATAGAAGAGGTTCATTTAGTATATCTGTATCAACAGGATTATACTTAAATAATTTCTTAAAATAAAGATATAACTTATTTTATTATTTTATAGTTTATACGGTAGAGATTCTACATATTGACTGTTATTAAATATTTATAGATTTATTATATTTAAGTTAATTAAATTAATTTAATACCCTTTATATAGAATATTCGCAATTTATAGCGATTAAAACTTATATTTCTAAATATTTATAAGTACGTAAATATATGTAATATACTATATATTATTTACGTTTTATTGATTGATTTTTGTTCAAAATGAACTCTGCCTTTATTTTAATAAATTTAGGTCACAAATTCTAGGTAAAACCTACTTAAGTATTAAAACTACTGAATAATATTTAAAGAATTCAGCCTTTAGTTGTAATATTTAAATATTACGAACGGTAAAACGTAGGCAAAAATATATAAAATTATTTACGAATGAAAAATTTATTATTAAACATTTTAGCTTTTGGTGCTATTCTTTCTAGTCTATTAGTTATAACTTCTACTAATCCTGTGTTAGCTGTTATATATTTAATTTCAGTTTTCTTTAATATTGCTGGTTATTTAATTTTATTAGGTGTTGAGTTTATTGGTATCTCTTATATTTTATTATATGTAGGAGCTATAATTGTATTATTCTTATTTGTAATAATGATGATTAATATAAAATTAACAGATATTTTAGAAACAGGATCTCAATATACACAAAATTTACCATTAGCATTAGCTATAGGTTCTTTATTTATTTATATAATATTCACTATATTACCTTTCCAAATTAATAATGTATCTATTATTTCTATGTTCTTTGATTTAACTAATATTATTAATAGTTTATTCTTATCAGTTAATAATTCTTCTTTAGTTAATGTTTTAACTACATTTAATCCTTCTATTGCTGATACAGCAATTACTAACTTTTTACATATTGAAGCTATAGGACATAATTTATACACATATGGTGCAGCTTTATTATTAATCTGTAGTATATTATTATTATTAGCAATGGTAGCTACTATCTTTATTTCTAGAAAATATAGATTCTAATATTAGAATTTATATATTAAGAATATCGTAATAAAATAATTGTTAGTTATTAAATTTATAAAACAAAAATAATACAAATTTAATATTGTAAAACCCCTCCTATTATTAATAGTTTATATGAAGTACTAAAAGAATATACAATATTAATATAATATTGTAAAACAATTATATATAGTTGTATAACTTAAAAGTCTAAAGATATGAATATATAAATATTAAACATTAATTAATTTATTAAAATATTTAATAGAGACTATATTCATATAAGGGTATTTAAGGTTTAATGATTTTTATTAGTTTATTAATATTAATTGTGGCTATTGCCATTCCTTCTATTAGAATGAATTTGTCTCCTAATTTATTTATCAGATTAACTACTATTATATTTCTTTATGCCGCAGGTTTATCTTTTAATTCCTTATATATTCAATCAATTGAATCAGGTTTAGGTATATACAGTGGTTTATTCCATGTAACTATAACCTCACAATTAATAGATATCTTTATATATATTCTAGGTGCATTAATATTAACAGCTTGGCCTATATTTAATAAACATCTATTAAAAATTAGTTACAAAAATAATTTTAATTTAGAATCAGAGAAATTAACTTATATTAATAATCCAGCTACTGAATATTCTGTAATAGTTATATTTAGTACTTTAGGTTCTTCATTATTATTATCATCCTCAGATTTTATTTCAATGTATTTAAGTTTAGAATTACAATCTTTTGGAGTATATATTTTAGCAACTTTATATAGAGATTCTGAATCAGCTACTGCAGCAGGGTTAAAATATTTCTTATTGGGTGGTTTATCATCTTGTGTGATACTATTAGGAGTAGCTTTAATTTATTCATATACAGGAATTACTAATTTTGAATCTTTATATAGTTTAAGTTCAGTTTTACATGCTTTCTCATTCCATGATTCAATCTCATTAGGTATAACTTTAGGAACTATATTTATTTTCTTAGGTTTATTATTTAAAATAGCAGCAGCACCATTACATAATTGGGCTCCAGATGTTTATGATAATAGTCCTACTATAGTTACTATTTGGTTAACGATTATGCCTAAAGTTTCTATAATATTCTTACTATTTGAAATAATAAATGGATTAAATTTATCAACTTCTGTATTAGTATTAGATAATGTTAATTTCTTACCTTTATTTTTATTAAATTTTGCTAAATATAAAATAGTAGAAATTAAACATTTATTATTATTAAGTGCTTTATTATCTTTAATTATAGGGACAATTGTTGGATTATCACAAATTAGAATTAAGAGATTGTTAACTTATAGTACTATTTCTCATGTTGGATTTATTTTAATTGCTTTAGCAATAAATTCAGCAAGTTCAGTAGAAGCTTTATATTTCTATATAATTCAATATAGTTTAACAAATTTAAATGTATTCTTAATCTTATTAGCATTTGGATATGTTATTAATAAAAATAATTTAATTAATAATAACTTAATTAATTCAGATATTAATTTTATATCTCAATTAAAAGGTCAATTTTTCCATAATCCTATTTTAAGTTTATCTTTAACTATCTGTTTATTCTCAATGGCAGGTGTACCACCTTTAATTGGTTTCTTTTCTAAATATTATGTTTTATATTCTGCTATTGATAGTCAATATTATTTAATGGCTATTGTTGCTATATTAACTAGTGTAATAAGTGCATCATATTATATAAAAATAATAAGAGTACTACTTACAGAAGAAACAAATATTAACTCAAATACTACAGAAAGTAATGAATTAATATTAAATAATTTCCATAGTTTCTTAATATCTAGTTTAACGTTAGGTATATTATTATTTTTAATTAAACCTACAATAATTTTAAATAGTGTTCAGTTACTATCAATATTCTTATTTGATAAATACAATATATCATGAATAATATAATGACATTATTTATATTTATTCCATTTTTAGCTGTTGTTTTATTAGCTTTAAATTTATTATTAGCACCTAAAAATGCTTATGAAGCTAAAACATCTGCTTATGAATGTGGTTTCTTAGCTATTGAAGGACAAACTAGATCTACTTTCCAAATTCATTTCTATATTGTGGCTATGTTATTCTTAGTTTTTGATTTAGAAATTTTATTATTATTCCCTTTAGCTGTTACTTTATATCAAGTAAGTACTTATGGTTTTGTAATAGGTTTAATCTTCTTCTTTGTATTAACTATAGGTTTCATATTAGAAATAGGATCGGGTGCGATCTCTTTAACTAATACTCAAGAATAATTTTATTATTAGATTTAATAATTAAATTAAATATTATTATTCACCCCTCCTTTTGATTCTTAATTTAGTGAATAGATTAAATAACTTAATTAATTTAAATTCTAACAAAAAAGTTAATATTATTAACCTAAATTAAAAGAAGTTTATATAATAAATTATTATATTTTGAAGGAGAGGTGATCCGATTGGTAATGGTGGTTCTCTGTAAAAGAATTGGTCTTCGACCACATTAGGTTCGATTCCTAAACTCTTCAATTATTAGATTAAAATTATTAAGAGGAGTATATTAATATAAATTAAATAATATATCTTATAAATTAGAATTTATTAAATTTTTTAAGACTGTAGCATAATTGGTCAATGCAGTTCGCTCATAATGGATATTATAAGGGTTCAAAACCCTTCGGTCTTATCACCTAATCTAAATAGAAAGGGCACTTGGTCGAGTCTGGTTTATGGCGCTCGTCTTGAAAACGAGTACTCCAAAAGAGTCGTCGGTTCAAATCCGACAGTGCCCGTATTATCAGTAATAAAGTTTTAAATAAACTAATAAATAAATTAATCAAATTCAATTTTAAAAGAGATATAAAATATTGTGAAAACATATATAATAATATAATTAATATTTAATTGTTGAATTTTTAGTAAGAATTTAATTTTGGTTCCGATTGAACGTTATTCAGTAGTTTTAAGACATGCAAATCGTTATTTTTGATAGTAAATTTAGGTTTATTCTAAGAAATAAGGTGTAGAGGTGAGTATAGTAAATAAGATACCCTATAAGTCTTAATAAATAGGAGATAATTAATCAGAAAAGAAAATAAAATAGTCTTACAAAAATTTTATGAGTATTTTCGTATTATGTTAATCTAACATTAAAATAAATTTAATGAACTTTATTAATATAATTATTACTAATATTAATATTTTGAGAATTAAAAATATTTGACTAATTAAGCATATTAATAATTTTAATTAATGTATTAGGAATAAATGATTAAGGTAAATTTAATTATTTTACTTTAAAAGGAATTTTTCTGCTTTAGGATTCTATTTACTTTGATTATGATAGTTGGTAGTGGTAATAGCCTACCAAGTCTACGATCAAAAGCCAAGTTTTACAGAACATATGGCCACATTGGGAGTGAAATACCCCAAGTAATATAAATTACCTGCAGTCAAGAATATTAGTCAATGCTCGCTAGAGTGAACTAGCTAACTGAAATCTTAATTTAATATTAAGATAAGGTAAGAGAAAATAATGATATTATCTTACTATTAGTGTCGTCTAAATTTGGTGCCAGAAGACTCGGTAAGACCTTAGACGCAAACGTTAATCGTCATAATCAGGCGTAAAGGGTGTGTAGGCGGCTTTAAAAAAAATCTAATTAAAGCTAGAATCTAAAAGAGGATAAGCTAAACAACATAATTAATTAGGACTGACAACTTATAATAATGTGGAGTACTAAAGGTTAAAGCTATTTATCTACTTAAGATTGACGCTGAGAAACGAAGGGGAGAATAAGAAACTTAGATTAGAGACCTAATTATCTCTCTCAGTCAACGATGAATGGTAGTTTATTAAAAATTAAAATAATAATTATTGGTAACGAGGTTAACACGTTGACCATTCCGCCTTGTTAGTAAGACTGCAAAGTTGAAAACAAAAAAATTAGTCGGTCTTGAAGCAAACGAAGTGAAGCATGTTATTTAATACGATAACCCGCGTAAAATCTTACCAGTTCTTGTATATTTTTATTAATATTTATTTATATTTAATAAGTTATTGAAAAGCAATTTTCCAAATCTTTTTAATTAAGTTAATTATTGTAAGATTACAGGTGTTGCATGGCTGTCGTCAGTCCGTGTCGTGAGAAGTTTGGTTAAATCCGTAAACGGACGAAATCCCTAGTATTAATTTCGACATAATACATAATAGTGTTGATAAGATGCTAGTTGGGGTTAAGACAAGTCATTATGGCCCTCATGAACTGGGCTATAGACGTGCCACAAAAACTTTTACAAAGTGATGCAATTCTGTCCCTAAATAATTTAGAAATTTTATTTCTTAAAAATAAGGAGTAAGGAGGAGCTAATCATTAAAGAAAGTTAACTATTAAATTAGTTGAATTGTCATCTGAAACTCGGTGACATGAAAAAGGAATTTCGAGTAATCGTTGATCATTACGCAACGGTGAATTAAGCATTCAGGATGAACTAACTGTCTGTCGCTGGGAAGGAGGTTGATTTTAAGGAAGTTGCGTATTGTTCTTATTTTCTTATTTTCAATCTATTAGTAGAAAGTATAAATTAAACATTTATATGAATATTAATTTAAGATTAGATTTTCCTTAATAGGATAAATAGTACATGCTTATTAACTATTAGAATATATTATTACTCAATAGTAACATATATAATAATATATAATCTGGTCTAATCTAATTTATAAACGTGATTGTCAAGAAAAATTTGAACCCAACGAATTAAATTGAGTAACATCTCAAAAGTCATAGCAAGGTAGCCGTACTGGAAGGTGCTGCTGAAAATTAAAACGTAGAGTATATAACCCCCTCCAGTTTGGATATTTAGATTATAATTCACTAATAATTAATAATTAGATTAAAATTTATTATTTACTAAAATAATATTAAATTAATATTATTTATTTTAGGGGGTTAGCTGAGTGGTATAGCAGTAAATTTACACTTTACAGACAGAGTTTCAATTACTCTACTCCCTATATTAAAAAAAAAAATAATAAGAAAGTATTTATAATTGTAATTATATAATTTATAATACATATATATATTTTATCAACAAGTATGCCGTAATCGCAGGTAACCGGGTAAATCTTAGGCATTTATGCTTATATATAGCACTTAAGAGTTCGATTCTCTTTACTTGTATTGAAGCTTATATAGCTATTAAATTTTAATCGTAAAAAACATCATTTTCATTATTTTTTGGTAAAATGGATTTTGTTTTAGTATTCTCACCTTTATTTACATTTAATGCCTTAGCTTAGAAATCCTTACAATAAACTTAAAAATCTAACTAGTATAGTTAAGTTGGTATAACCTCTACCTTCCAAGTAGATGTGATCAGTTCGAATCTGATTACTCGTATAATATAAAATGTACACATTAAATATACCTCTTATTACAAATCTACT
>JBBPOB010000084.1:0-32858 GCA_038091275.1 Tylopilus subfusipes
CTCCTTCTTTCCGGCGTAGAATCGACAGCCACTCTGGAGCGGGAGACCGTCCCAATCTTTGCGTCCGATTCTGTGATTCCGGGGGTATCACCTCAGTACTGGAAACGGTGGAAAGCAAAGCCCGAACATTTTGCCCTTCTCAGAAATCACAGTCAACTGGTTCCCGATCTGTTGGACAAACGCATCGCCATCCCATGTCTTGTGTTTTTTAGCTTGAGGCCGGCGCCTACATCGTTGTTGCCAGTGTGATCATCCAGAAATGTTTAAATGCTTACCAATTTGCCGTCCAGTATGACTTTGATCCTCGAGGTTCCTGGGACTGACCGGACAGCAGATTAACAGGTTGCAGGTCTACGGCCTTCCTCGTGGGTGTCTTATAAGGGGTGGTGAGATTCGAGGGTTTCAGCGGAACAAACTGCTTCTGGATGGTTGGCCTGGAAGGGGTGGCGGCGCTTGAGGACGCCTTGGAGCCTCGACCAAAACATTTCCCAGACAAGTAGTCCGCTTTTGAAATTGGGTGATCGATCCCAATCTCCCTTCCGCCAAATACATACTCTCCGCCTTCTTCTACCCCAGGGGCGTTTAGAGAACCGGCGCCGATGCTAAGCAGGGATGCATTCAGTCGGGTGCTGTAGTGGATAAAGGCCGCATACAGTTTGCCTTCTAGATCGTACATGGCGCCTTTTGCACCATTCAACACGAGAACTGCGTCACCGTCCCAAGTCTTGTGTTTCTTGTACTGAGGCATTCGCCTGTCGACGATGGCGTGAAGGAGACCGTGCATAAACTGTCATTAATGATGGCGGAAATGAACATACCACTGTATCATCCAATATTCTTCCTTGGAGCTTTCACTAGCACGAGCTGCGCTGCGGCCACTGAGACTCTCTAGTGCGGGTCTCTTCCGCCTGGCTTGATCTTCTGCCAGTGGTTGCTTTCGCTTCTCCCCGATAACAGAGGACTGAGACGAGGGCATCGTAATCGTGGAATGAAAGATACGTGTTCTATCACTCGTTTCTGTGATGTTGCAATGTCAAAAGTAAGGACGCGTCTTGGAATAAACGCGTCTGTGGCGTCAAACGCGGCCAACGCCGAAGTCCACAAGGCTACGCTTACAAGGCGGCCTACAAGCAACACAAAGGAATTCTACAAGTACCACTTCAAATATTATGGGGCACCAATGGCCCACCACACGTAGCTTTTCAATCGTCATATATTCATAAGCAATCATGATCGCAGTCAGTGGATCCTATTTTATGACGATATAGTGATTGCCTTAAGACCCGTCCTCATGGACTGCCATACACGAGTTCGCCGTCAATAAAAGCCGCCTGTACGCGCGTTTGATCCGCCAGAACTGTCATGATATCTTGGGAGAGAACGACAAAGTCCGCATGCTTTCCGGGTCTGATTGATCCGAAGGTATCCTCCGCGAATGATGCGTATGCGGGGTTGATGGTCATACCTATCAACTCCAGCTATGAGATGACATTGTTGCAGGTAAGAGACACCACAAGTACTCACCTCGTAAAGCTTGTGTACGACTCAGACATTGCTCGGGGAACCTGAACATCGATCATTCCATGTATGCGCGTTTTTTTTTGGTGCTCTCACTTACCAACCAGAAGGCCCTTTAGGAGAAGCACCTTCAGGGGACAACCTTGTAATGACTGCATAGAAACCGGAAAGCGGGTTCATGTCCTCCACTGGAAAGTCGGAGCCGAGAGCAAGTCGGGCATCATAGTCCAAAAGAGAGCGGAAGGCATATAAACCTTGCACTCGCTCAGGTCCCTGTGGTGGATGCAGTCAATAGGAAATAAATGACCCATGCTTTATACGCACGAGACGGTCCTCAACATACCACATACCGCTGATGCTGAACATCAAAAGGGTCAAGGCATATCAAAGGGAAGGGGAGCAGGACGTGACGCATGAATAGGCTGCGCGCTTGCAATTACTGTCATGCAGTAAGGCTTTTTAACGGTACTATGGCCCAGAGTTAAGATAATGCTGACGCACCACCCAGCCTGCCTACACGGATCATGTCTTCCTCCTTTAGTATCTGAGCATGCTCGACGAGGTCTCAGTGCTGTCACGTTGACATCCTTCAGAGCAGCCTCAAAAGCATCTAAGACTACACCATTCGCATAGTCGCCTATAGCATGAACTTTCTGGTGATACGGATGAAAATATTGTGAGAAACACGCATGAAGTTTGGGAGGAGACTCACAACTTGCCACCCGTCTTTCAAAAAACTGGGGGACGACTTGGCGCAACACTTCCCCATCTAAACGCATAAATCCCTTCGTCCCAGGATTGTCATGGTAAGGTTCATACAACTAGCATTGAATCGTCGGTAAGAAACACCTGACAAAGGTTTGTGTGCATTGCTTACTGCTGCCCCACCAGATCTCAAAGCACCTATGTACAGTCGACTCTCCTAACGCATAACCCTCGGGAGAAGCCCAGGAGTATCTGTTATTAGGGAGTATCTGTTATCAAGGAGGTCGTATGGTGAACCAAGGTGGTTTGGGAAACCAAAAATGCTATGGGTTATGAGGGAGTATGCGTTAGGAGAGTAGACTGTACAGAACCAAGTGACATCAACTGATGTATTGGCACATAAAAAAGCTTTCTCACGAATCCGCGAAGATTTTAATGCTTCTGGCAATCAGTCGGCCACGCCCTGCGTTAATGATCGCTGGGCTTCTGGGTGTTAAGCGATACAGGCCGGAGACCAGCGTCATGTATAGACGTCAAACCCAAAGACAAGGCGTCCTTCGCAGTTATTGTAAAACGTTTGCGAAGGTCGTCTTCTGTCGGAATCGGTCTCCTCACCAACTGTTGCGCGTTATCCAGTAATACACCTTATAGAGTGAGAGTAGGCATCACGGAAGTGTTAGCGGACCCGACGAACCAGTGGGATTTCCGAATCGATCACGAACCTCGACGCCTCCTTCCACGTCTCTCGGTAAAGGACCACTTCGTTGAAGTACTATCTTGGATACCCATAATGCATGATCATCCTTGCTTTGGAGTACTACCAACCGGCCACGGATGACGGGATCCTCGTCGAGATCATCCTTGAGGACCGCAGGAACGTAGTACCTACAGATACAAAGAAGTAAATCACTTACCGCAGTGGGCCACCTGTCTGTCGGCCAGGAAATGTGGTCCCATCCCCAACCTTCTACGAACACGGATGTATTGTGATAAATATCTAAATGTCCCATGATATGATATCTGACGAGCTCAACAGTTTCTATGAAAAAGTTTGATGGGGACCAACACATCGACACCGAGAATGAGTACATACCGTTGATGGACTTGGCGCCTTCCAAAGGAAGTTGTTGATTGGCGCCATACTCTAGTATGTGTACATGAGAGTCTGCATAACATTTTTTACTTTGGGCGTTATCTCAAGTAGTACTCGATCCGGATCGACCGAGAGGGATTGCATACTTGCCAACGTAGAGTGACGTGTTGACCGTGAGAATCGCGTCGACTCCAAGTTACTTATAGTCGGTGACTCGTTCGACGTTCCAAACGACCCGCCATGCCATGGACGGATGCACTCCGGGCAAGAGAAAACAGACTATTCGCTGCTCTGAGCTCGCACAAGGTCCTCCTCTATGCCGCAATATCCTCCATTGCCATCTCCGCCACGATCGTCAATGCCCTCAGGAGACATAGCAACTTCTACTCTCTTGCCATCCACCTCTCCAAAAGCAATCGAAGTGTTTTGGTCAGTCCACATCCTCACAGCATACAACACCCCCCGCCTCAACCTCTGCTAGATCCTCGCCAATTTCGGGCTCTTGGTGGCACTGCTATTTGCTCAATGTGCACGGCGTCTATTCTTTGGCTCTCTCAGGCCACAGGAAATTGAGGTGAGCCACCACCCCATACAGTCGATTAAGTCGACATGTCTGATGTTTCATTCAGCGGCTCTATGACCGTCTTTGGTTCTTTGTGACCGAATCCCTCCTCGCGTTCACTATTTTCCGAGATGATTTCGATATCCCGTTCCTTCTCATGTTCGGGTTCTTGCTTTTCGTCAAGTCTTTCCACTGGTTGGCTTCCGACCGCATTGAATGGGTGCGTCATTCACCCTCTCTCATTCGAATAAATTCCCAGACGACTGATTTGTGGCAGATGGATCAGCGCCCATATCCTGGACCACCAATATTATTTCATATTCGGATGACCACCTTGTTCACTATCCTTTGGTTCATTGATTTGTTCATGTTCACATTTGCTGTCGACAGCACAACCAAGAATGGCGTTGGTGGGATGATGATGTTCGCGAACGAAGTAGGCATGCACCATTCTGCAACGAATTTCTGATCAATAAATCCAACAGTACGCTATCCTCATGGCGAGTGCTATGAATGTCATAGCTAAGTACCTGATCTGTGTCATTGATCTTCGCCGCGCGCAACAAAGAGGCGGAGAAAATGCCCCTCCTTGGCAGAACAAAAGCATGTGGATATTCTATGTTGAGCTGGCGACTGGTATGTCATTTTTTTGTGCAATGCACTCGCTCCTTCTCAATTACCGGCTGATTAAATCAGACTTCCTCAAGCTCATAACATATCTTCTGTTCTTCTTGTTTATCGTGGCTCTCTACGGGTTACCATTAAACATCATCAGGGATGTGTACCTCACCGGACGCTCGTTCGTTACGAGGCTTCGCGCATTGATCCGATACCGCGCAGCCACACGTAATATGGACGAACGATATCCAGACGCAACTGAACAGGAGATGTCAGCCATGACGGATCGCACCTGCATCATTTGCCGTGAGGAGATGTATCACCAAGGAAGACCTGGAGGGGCCCAATCAGACACGCAACCTTCTCCCGATGGGCCGAATATGTCTCCGAAGAAACTACCTTGTGGGCACATCTTTCACTTCTATTGCTTGCGATCGTGGCTTGAGCGTCAGCAAAACTGCCCCACATGGTAAGCTAATTCGTGATACATCAGTGGTTTTACCAGTCGGTGTTGAACCAATGCTTCCTAGTCGACAGAGCGTCCTCGATAATGGTCCACAGAATCAGCAACGCCAGCCCCAGGCTGCGCGACCACAACCACAAGGGGGAGCACGCCAACCTCCAAACGTGTTTGGTTTTCATCAAGCTGGTGCTCAGCAGCAAGCAGAACATGATGTCCTTGCTCGGGTTTTAGGGAGATTTGCGCGCAATGCCGCTCAGCCACCACAGGCGGCTGCTGGTCAGCACCCTCCAGCCCAAGGGCCACAGAATACAGGCACCCAAGGTTGGGTTCCTGGTCCAACGCCAGGTGTGGTCATTCAGTACAACATCCAATACCAGGGTCAGCCGCCTCATGACCAAGTACAACTTCCCCGATCCTCACAGCCCGTACCACCATTCACTGGGTTCGTCGGGCCCCATCAGGACTGGCGACCATGGGAAATTGATCAGCGATGGCTCAATCAAAGAGGTGCAGTAGCCGCACAGGAACCTTCCACCAGTGAAAGTGGCAATCAAGTACCCATATCGCAGGCACAATCTCGAGATGCTTCGCAAACACCGACTGAAGCCGCCGCTCAAGCAGCCTTGAGGCGCTTGGGGCGGCACTCTACTTCCGCTAGCTTCCCGTCACGTTCTGAAACTATACCTGTCGCTTCAACCTCGAATGATAGGTCGACGTGGAACGTTCCGTCTCTGATACCACTGGATATTAGCCAAGCAACGGAGAATTTGCGCACTCCATCTGGGCCGGCGGTACCTAATCTACATTCATCCTCGACCGCATCTTTTCCCGTGCAAGTGCCTGGCTCCAGTTTGTCCCCCGCTGGCTCTCAAACCACCATCATACAGTCATCAGACCAGTATCGTAATCACGTGACAGATGCACAATTAGCGCTCTTGGACCGAAACACCAGAGAGGCCATCGACGAACGAATACGAATCTTGCAAAACGTGTCAGATACGATCACCCGATGTGTGGAAGACCTTGTCAGGGTGAGAAGCGTTCTACCCTCACCTTCGTCTACGGTATCATCATGGGTTCCTCCGGACGTCACGACAAACGATGTTCACTGTGCGTTTTTGTACCTTGCAGACACTTGCGTCGCTAAACTGTTGTCCTCTCAGCAAACGGAGGTTCCCAGCCAATCACTGCTGTATCTGATGCGTCGGCTAGCTCGTATTCTGGAGAACCTTCATAGGAAGGGGGAGCTTATATAGGATGTCTATAGCAGTCTCATAGGAACATGGGTATGTCCAACAAAAGTGACTGTTTGAATCAAAGATTCAACAATGCCTCAGCTCTACTTTTTACCAAACCTGGATCCACATTTACTTTGTCAATCTTTGAATAGAATGACTTGAATATCAATCCAAGAGCCTCCCTTGGATTACCGTCCCGTGGGCTGTTTGAAACAACCTCTCTGAGTACTCTATCTATATCTGCTTCCGAGAGCTTGGGCGGTAAGAATGCAGAAATAATTCCTGCTTCATGGGTTTCTTTTTCTGCAAGGTCGGGTCGCTCGCCTTTCAGGAACTGAGAAGCAGACTCAGTCTATAAATGTAATGTGAACAGTGTCGCCGAACAAGACTGAGCAAAAACAAACACGCCGAAGGACTGCTTTACGCAGGACACCGACAATCGCGGACGACGAAATTTGGGAACCAGAAGACTTGTCCAGATTGTACACTTCGGAGAGTACGGACTGTATGCCGCGACGTGAATGCTCAAAATACCACGAGAAGTCACACATAACGCACATACCCTCAACGTCATGGATGACACCTGGTCTTTATTCTACTTGGGTATGAGATGCCAAGACGAGTCACGACGATGGAGTTTTGAAATGGAAATCTGCGTGCATACCTTCATAGCTTGCTTCACTCCTGCGAGGAGCTGTTCACGGATTCCTGAACGAGAGATTAGCACCATTTGAAGCCTCTGATGTTCGCGGATAGAACAACCTTCATTCGCGAACGGAACGCTCGAATGAAAGCGACAAGAAGCAGAAAAGATCCTCGAGCTTTTGAGACACTGAGAGCAGAAGTTCATGGCTAGTAGAAGGACGGTTTGCAAGCAGTCTGTCAATAAGTTAGAAGCTTGCAAGCTCAAGCTAATGGTTTTGTGGTAACATTTTTGCCCACGATCACGTGTGGCGATAAGATTGTTTTATCTTATCTACTGACTTGCCTCGTTACCCGAGCACTGAGCAACGCTACGGTGCCCGAACCTTCACGACATTCGCCGAGATTCCTATGACTGCCACACCACCTCTTCCTACTAGTTATGTTGATGCAATTAGAGAGTCCTGCAGAGAGCTTCGGGAAGCTCAAAATATCCGAGTGAGTGGATATCGACCTTCTTCGCATGTATCACAACCCCATTTCGCGACTCGGAATTATGTACACCGTGCTCCGAGTCCGAGCTAGTGCCACCATCCTGGCCGATGCCACATCCTCTGCAACACGATGCTCTCCTTTTTTACTTTATAGAGCATGGCGTCTTACCGAGTCCTTAATCCCAGGTGACAGACGATGCTATCAAACGTCTATTGTTTTCTCCCTCATTCCTCCACACGTTCAAGCGTGTTTCCAGTAATCACGGGCTTCACTTCCCACTCAAATTTTCTTCGGTCTTATCCGAGTTAAACTTCCTCTGCGTACTTTGTCTCCTTAATTTCGCCTCAGGCTATCGTGTTGCTCTCCACGAAGAAACTGGTCGTGGTGCATGGGACAACATA
This sequence comes from Tylopilus subfusipes, assembly GCA_038091275.1. Taxonomy (NCBI): domain Eukaryota; kingdom Fungi; phylum Basidiomycota; class Agaricomycetes; order Boletales; family Boletaceae; genus Tylopilus; species Tylopilus subfusipes. Next base: position 7,736 of record JBBPOB010000084.1, read on the forward strand.
AGAGCACTGGCGTTCAGCATGTACTTGTCCTCCGCCACCGGTCAAGGTGACTTGCTCTCGGCCAAGGGCATGAGAACAGTCACGCCGCAGCGAATCGGAGAACTCATGTCTGTCAAGATACACGTGGAGCGATCTCATGAAACGTTATCGGGAATAACCGTTGGGGAGCTCGGTGGGCGTATGTACGATCTAGTCAAGCTAATTAGCACCACGTTGAATGAGACTGGAGAAATACTGGAGCAATCGGGAATGCCAGACTTGGGGACATTTGTCCTTCGAAGCCTAATATCAAAACGCTCTGGAGGGGGTGAGGCGACTGTGGATGACGTTCTCAAAGACGTGAGTTCCTCGTGTACTTCGCGCTGGATTAGTCAAGATCAACAGCATTTTGCAGCTCACGTGTGCTTTCCCTGCCTTTCGAGACATGGCAGTCGTGGACGGAAGACGTCAGTTTTTCAACTTGGTCACTGAAAGTGTTACTTGACGTCGGTCGTCTGGAAACAGCCGTATATTGCTTCAAGAAGGCACTCTTCCTCATCCACGGGGTGACTCTGCGCTTCGGGTTGTCACGGTCTTCCCCACCACCGTTTCCGCTACCGGACACTACGCAAGTGCCGGTATTCACAGACAACGTCCTTTCTTCCCTGCTTGTTCATCTGGGAGTGCTGGACCTTTCTCGGGCAAAAGATCCTGCATTGCGGAGCATATTCTCCGGCGCCGCGAGCGATGCTAAAGTTAACTCGCTCCTTGCGGTTCCCAAGGACACGCCGTCCATAAGTGCTGCAGTGGTTCCAGGCACGAAGCCAAAGAAGGAACCACCCAAAGAAGGACCTGTGCTCACTTTGTCTCAGGCATATATTTTGCGCGCCGCTGCTGTAGATGCTTGCGAAAGAATCGTCGAATATGCACGTCAATTAGACGAAGCTCGCTTGCCGGAGGGTCAGAAATGGGTCAAAGATATCACGCTTCCGGAGTTAGATATGTGGCTTTGGGTAATCACAAAAGATAGATCGGACTACAGGGAACTCGAGAGATTTGTGTTGCGTGATACGGTCTTCTTTTGAGGAGGACAGGGGTTATCGTGGTATATATTGTGCGCTATGGAAGTGCAATGGATTATGGGATATGATACGGCGCCTAGTTTTGTAACATGTGTCACACAACTGTCAAGTTGTCTGAGTATGACGACGACCTGCTTCGTAAATAGCAATAGCACATGGATGCAATAGGAGAAGGACAACATTAAAAACGAGTGTTCACCAACTGTTAGAGACAATGTATCTGGATCGAAGTGCAAACTTGAATTTGATTGATCACGACATGCCGCCGATCGCTTACCAGCTACCCACCTTGTCACATCTCGTATGGAATTAGAATCCACATGTGTGAAAGCGACCACACCATGGCGGCGCAAAGACTTACCAAGCTTCGGTATCATTCCCTGCCGCATCAGGAACATGCATAGCATAAGCCCTGATGACGTGCACCGCATCTAAGACCCAGATGTATATGAAGGTTACATGGAAGGGACGCAGCAAAATGCGGGAGGACCTTTTGAAAAGGGTCTTGGGCTAAGGGCGAGTTGTGATGCGGGGCCATGAGATCATTGAGCGTAATCTGCTCACCGCCTATGATCGAAGAAGGCGCTGCGGTTATCTGCAGTGTTGAATACGTCCTGGAAGGGCCTGTCACCCGCAGGGAATGGAATCGTCTGACGTTGACCATGTGAGAAGCACAGAATCATTCAGATACTAGTACATCCTACTGTGAGAAGCGGCCCATGATGCATGAGATGCCGTAAAGGTGCGCGAGCATGATCGTGGTGAGAAAACGTAAGGCTGCCAGGATATGATGGTGCCCGATTGATGTACATCACTAACCAGATATAATTTACATGTACAGGCTTACTTCCAAAGCCACGTCCTGTGTCGCCTGGGTGACTGCCTCCAAGCTGAGTTTTACGGGAGGAAAGTCGAGTATAAAGCTGAGAGACCCACCCAACGCAAAGAAGGGTGTTCGAAGGGCTGCCGTCCGGTGTCCAATCCACTAGTCGCTCTCGGAAGCCCTCCCTCCGCTCGCACCAGCCTATCGGAAACAAGCAACGTGAGCCATGTCCACGCCGGAGGATGATTTAGAGATGTTCTTTACTCCACCCACCTCACCGACCATATCCCGGACGAACTCGTATGCCGCAGACATGAGCTCTGTACCAACCGAGAGTATCATCCGACCGTCGCTATCAAGACGAGGTAGCAGGCGGTCAGTCATGTTGGCTCTGCCTGCCTTGCAGACAAACATTACCTGGAAGCACGGCATCGTAGTCGGGCAACAGTCACCGGCCAACCTGGTTGGTAATAAGGTCACTTCCATATCACCGACGATAGCCGACACTATTACGCATCGGCCTGGCAGTGACAACAGCGTAACACCGGTCTCCATTTCCAGCTCCCCCTCCAGTTTCAACTCGATACCCATGGATTCCTCCTCCCATCTACCCGGCAGATCGCCATGCTTCGTGCACTCCTATCTCGACAAGGGTGCTTCTCTTCAGAACTGGCTGCATGCAAAGGAGACCGAAGTCCTCGGCACCGACGTCGGTGTAGCCAGATCTCTCCAGCAACCGCAACGACCACGACATCGGGACGGACAAGTGGGTTCTACGCCCGTCGAATTTCCATGCAAAGACGGCGCCACCCACGTCTTGTCGAGTAGCGAGGACGACGACCCCCACAGTCGTAGTTTGACGAGGCAACTTGCAGAGACCGCCGTTGGCGTCCGGGAAATGAGCAAGCAGCTGGGTAAGTCGTTCTGTCCTCGATGTCGTGCTCGATGCTTATCTCGTATAGGCCGTGCTCGGATACGCGCAAATATCCAAAGCGTCCTCGTCGTCACCAAGGCTCGGGACAACAGGCTCATCAAGTTAACCCGTGAACTCGCGCTTTACCTCATGCTCAAACCACGTCATGGCCATCGTGGCCTTATCGTGTGAGCAGCACACATTAATGGGTCTTTGTCATGTCCTGATACATGTGCAGTTATGTAGATCATCAGCTGCGACAGTCTAGACGGTTCGATGCTGCCGGTATCAAACGTGACCATCCCGAGCTATTTGAACCATTCCCCAGCAGGAGGTCGTCGAGTAGCAATTCGCTGTCGTCTATGTCATCATTCACGTCTCAAGACGACTCTCATATGCAACAAGAGGGACAGCTGCGGTATTGGACCAGTGAAATGTGCACTCGTAGCCCGCACCTCTTTGATTTCGTTATCACCGTGAGTGTTTATATATCGATTTGTCCCACAATCCTAACAGATTCACAGCTGGGGGGTGATGGAACTGTGCTTTTCACTTCTTGGTTATTCCAGCGCATTGTTCCACCTGTCCTCCCGTTTGCGTTGGGCTCTCTAGGTTTCCTTACAAACTTTGACTTCGCGGATCATCAAGCAGTCGTGGACTCCGCCATCGATGCAGGTATCCGAGTAAACCTTCGTATGCGATTCACCTGCACCGTGTATCGTGCTGTATTCGACAAAGGACGGCGTAGGAAAGCAGTAAAGAAGGGCGAGACTGGCGAGATCATGATGAAAGATCTTAAGAAGGGTGGCTGGGAAGCGCTTGAGGGTGGTTGGTCAGGAGGGGTCTTACCCGACAGTGGTAAATGCACCAAGGACAGGGAGATTATGTGTTTTACCACTCGTCCCATGGAGACGTTCGAAGTCTTGAATGACCTCGTCGTGGACCGAGGACCAAGTCCTTACGTCAGCTTGTTGGAGCTTTTCGGTTTGTGTGCATAATCTTCTTCCGTGTCTTATCCTGACTCCCAATGTACAGGTGACGAACATCACATGACCACGGTACAAGCAGATGGGCTGTGCGTAGCCACACCGACTGGATCGACTGCATATTCGGTGAGATTGATTTAAAGGTCGCTACGTTCGAAGATATTAATCGTGCAAAAGCTTTCCGCTGGTGGATCTCTTGTTCATCCAGAGATCCCAGCCATTCTCATCAGCCCCATTTGTCCCCATACCCTCTCCTTCCGTCCTATGCTCCTTCCCGACAGCATGGAGCTCAGAATCTGTGTCCCATACAATTCTCGCAGTACTGCCTGGGCTTCGTTCGATGGTCGTGGGCGGGTGGAACTAAAGCGTAAGTCAACTTTATACATGGCGTCGCCTGATTCCACGCTGAATCTCGGAAACAGAGGGTGACCATATCAGGGTCAGTGCCTCAAAATACCCATTTCCTACAGTTTGCGCGGACAAGCAGTCTACTGACTGGTTCCATTCGATTTCTCGCACTCTGAAGTGGAACGAACGCCAGAGACAAAAATCCTTTGTCGTCGTGGAGGAGGGACCGGCGAAAACGACCCGTGCACGGAAGGCGGCTGTCAGTTTCACTGCAGATGGGTCACTTCGCTCTGAACCCGTGGAAGAGGAAGCGGAGGAGAGTGAAGAGGAGGTGGCAGAGGATGAAGACAACTTTGATATTGATGACTCCTCGGCTCACACTACGAACGGCGAGCAACCTGTCACGAACCATGTCCAAAACGAGCAGACTGCAGCAGAATTTGCAGTTGGGGTCGCTAAAGCACGGGAGGTGGCATCGCAAACTGACACTGAACTCGAGATGGTTGCTGCTGCTGCGTTAGCACACGGGCTTGCTCTCAAGTGCTCTCGCTCCTCGAGGTCGAGGTCGCGGTCGAAATCGGGCTTACGCTCGGGGGTTGATACTCCGGGACGCTTCGCTGGACCGACCCGTTCACCGCCACATCTTCCGGATCATTATCATTCAGCAATTACGTCTGAGATTCTCTCTCCCACTATCTCCGATTCCTCTGATGACTCGCTGTCTAATATGGACCGTGCCCAGCGAGGTGCCAGAGATGACCTTCATTCGGCACGACAATATTTCAGTGGTCGCAGTCGCATCCCTCGGGATCGGGACCTTGACGATAATCTCCACACACCCACAATACCCGACCGTGCTCCTGACAGAAGGAGCCGCTCGCGGCCCAGAGCGAGTTCGAGAGAGGACGATCACCAGCATCGTCGTACTTTTGCTGTATGGGGAAACGACGAAACCGACAGTGGTACGAGCGATAGCGACCCTTGAAGGTAATCTTTTGTGTATTTGTTGGTGGTTAACACCATGCTGCCCTTTGTTTCGCTCTCATTCAACCACATGCATTCGGAAATACATACGTGTAATTGTGTACTTCCCCGTGTAGGCACTAGGAATATTATGACAGTAAGAAATTACTTTACTAGGGCAGTCCACTTGAAATGGGGACAGTTGGTCTAGATCTATGCTGCACGTAGGGACTCGCAAGCCGATTAATTGTACCAAATGGTCATCTATTGGTCATTTATCAAGACATCGCATTTATAGGAGTAGGTAGTCGGATGAAAAAGGTCAACTCACTACCGTTTCTACGGAACGGTCCCTGACGCGTTATGTAATCCGACTCTGAATCACGTGCTGGGTTCGCGTCTCGGAAGTCACTAGTCACTAACCAAGTTTCAAGTCGAGTAAGCCATGACCGAGCTCCTCACGACTTCCCGGGTCCATCGTCTGTTGAGACCCCTTAGGAACAAGTGCAACAGTCTGGCTGCACTCCCAAGTTCGGCGACCGCCTCTCGTCTCACCTATTCAAAGCAGTCGTCCAACTGGGATCCTCGCTGCCGTCCTCCTCTCATAGTGCTCTGTCCCCCAGCAGGGGCCAAGAGATTGACGCTTGACAAACACTCTGCAGACGAGTTTGAGCTCTCAAGGCGGATCCATGCGGTCTGCGATGCCTTCAAGAATATTGCTCACGTCGCCTACGGTCAACCGTCCCATCAACGCATCCCTAGTCTCGCTGCCATGTGCACTCTAGTCATCGGCGGAAACATGCCTGTTACAAACACTGATGACGCTTTGCTTGATTTCGGTCAAGATTCAACCGACGACAATGTCCCACTGGACGTGGACGGCATTTACGAGGCCGTGCCACCACATTATCGCAGGTATTTGTCATGTCCCTCCCGACTGTATTGACAATTGACTACACCGATCCTAGGTTTTTGATCGTGTCGCATGCTTTGTTCATGATCTTCTCCATCTGCATCCATCACCATACCCTTGTGACCATTTTGCTTGACCACTGCCTCTCCTTCGGCCTGGCACACGAATCTACGCATCTCCTGAATATGATTCTCGCGCAAGCATTTCTACCATCTGACCCCTCATACCCGCCGCCAGCAACGCATCCGGCCCATACAAACTACCTGTTTGACCTTCATGCAAAGTGGTCCGCTGGAAACAAGCCATCTGGGACACCTTCTGGTGCCTCTCTGTTCACTACATCTGCATTCTGCCGGGCCGTGCTTAGCACTTTGTCCCAATCTTCTTCACACAGCTTATGGACTTCAAAAGTTTTGAACAGATTCATCGAGAGCTGTGATCTGGACTCTTATATTGTCATCACCCACACACTTTCTCTCAGTTTTTGGAACTCTTCGCATGGTGCTATACGAGATGATGTCCAGTCTGTGACGCTCAAGGACAAGCTCTCCGAGCTGATGTCAAACCTATTTGATCTGCTTTTCACTCACGATAATCCACATTCCTCTCCCCAAACATCATCGAGAATCTACGCTGTCATCAATATACTCTACGAGTGCCATGCTACTCGACTTCACTGTTTGCGGACCTCAACGCCGGGTTCTTCTGTCGATCTTCCTGATATGATCATTGTCTTTGCGACACACATATTTGTCGCCTTCCGGAATTCGATCGATAACCCAGACCACCTTTTAGCCATACTCGACGACTCAAGTCCTATTCCGACCACATTTTCCAAGCTAATGGTGTACTTCAGTTGGCTTCGAGATAGCCAAGCCTTCGGCGACTCCGTAGAAGCATTCCTCGCACAGCTGGAAATGTACTCCTCTGTTTTGCGCTCCGAAAAGTTCTTCGGGCTCGACGCCTCCCTGTGGGCATGTGCACTCCACCACTTCGAGATATCCATAGCAGGCTCTCGGAGGGGTCATTCTACCCTCGTAACAAGATACAAACAACAGCTCATGGAAGCGGTAGATGCAGCAGAACGTCGGTGCTTCGGAGCAGATATAGACAGCAGCCCCGTTGTCTCCTTGTCCGTTGGTTCAAATCGTACAAGACGTACAAAACGCCGAAGGTTGAGTGGACATTGGGAGTGGGAAGACATGGTCGGGTCTTGGATTAGAAAAACGCCAGTGCTCAAGAAAAGGAAGATCGATGATGGTCGTCTACACAGTCATTTATGCCAACGTGGTGCCATAACCTCCAAGGCTGCGTCTGGATCAATATCACCCTCCATGCCGTTGTCAATTTGCCATCGGCATTTACTCACGCTCTCCCCAACTCCCTCTCAGCCCTCAGAATCTGACGGGCCTGACTACCAATACGAAAATGACAAGGAAAACTACCCCAACAGTCCCCCACCAGTAGTCAAGCGGTCTCGTCCTTTCAAACGTCGAAAGTCCAACTTTTTCTCTCTATTAGCCGACGCTCAGACGAACCGCATTGTATTGCACCCAAAACCACGTCCCGAATCAAAGCCACCATCTTCCGTCATACCCGAGAAGTATATTCTACCACTTTCTTCACAGGAATACCAACATCCTCTGCGCAAGCAGGAGGAAAAGACGAGTTGCCGAAAGGCACCCCCACCAGCGACACTGGGAACTTTATTCCTTTCGGATGATTCGTTGGATTTGTTCGCCTATGCGACGTCGTCGCCAGCCAGGTATTGAGAGTCGATGGTTGTACATACTACATAGGACTTGTACGAGTGCAAAAACGTGCATGTGCGTCACGGTCATACGTCAACCAGGAACATGTGTCGCAGCGCTCAGGTCAAGCAACAGTACTACCATGTGCAGAAGCGTGATGATCACACTTTCTCTCCTACGAAATCGTATACGGACACCGCCTTCGATGTTCATAGCAATACCTACACCTTGTCAAACGAATCGCATCCATAACATGTGTCTGCCACATGCATGTTGTGAGGAAGTCGGATGAGGGCCCAGGGGAGCTCAGCCCCAGCTCAACGCAGCAAACCATCGACACAATCCCTTCAGTCTCAATTCAGGGTGTAGAAATTATTACTACGAAGACTGTCATTCTTGGACTCATATCGACTTTCTTTCGAGTCATTGGTGAGCCCTTGTCCCAGTTACTTGTCGACTCGTAGGCGAACTGCCACATCCAGAATGTCTAGATCAGACCACGGCAGTTTTGCCCATCTCCCCTCCGCTTCGTCCTCTCGACCAGGGTCGAAGGCGCACTCAACGAATCAAGATCCTGTCCCCCAGGTCAGCTCTCTTTCGGATAGCGCGTTCCATCCAATATGACGTTGAAGGTGCCCGCAGCCAACAAGTACGGTCGCTTTGAATGTTCTGTTCGTCGGGGAGACAAGCATTGGGGAGAGTTCTATTATCGAGCTCGTTGCAGGCTCAGGGGAACAAAATGAAATCCCTCACCAAGCCGGACCTCGCGATGAAGTGCGTAGCATTACGCTCGATGGCAAAGCATTCATACTGCATGCTTCCCCCACGAACGAATCTATGTCCACAGCGGTGATCAGACAAGGAATTCAGGACACTTTGAACGACCTTCGCAGGAATGGAGGTGTTCACCTGCTTGTGTATTGCATGAGTGCGTTGCATTCCGTGAAGTGGAGTCACGAAATCCATCGCACTATCGTTTCCTATTCAACACCATCCCCACGCATCCCCGCGGTCGCAGTTGTCGCTGGAACATCCGACGTGGCTCAGCAAGAAAGTTGGTGGTCCAGAAACGAAGTTGTTTTCGCTAAACAAGGACCTCAATTTGATCGCCACGCTTTCATCCAGGTGATGACCACGACTGCTCAATCACCAACCGGAGACCATATCTCACAAAGTCGTCATGTTCTGCATGAGCTCATTCTACAGGGCCACGCCCACGCCCTCAACTCTGAAACAGACTCGAATCGTCAACGTACGGCTCCCTACAAGCATCGATCTATAGGAAACTCATTTCAATCCCTCCTTATAGCTGGGAAACCTCCCTCTCACATGCCCACTAGTTCTAAAGACATCGACATCGTGTTACTGGGGGAGACCGGCGTAGGCAAAAGCTCCCTCGTCAACTTGATCGCGAGGAAAAATGTTGCCGAGGTGTCGTCGGACACCATAGGGTGTACCAAGACTATCGCCAAATACACCTTCGAGGAGAACGGCAGGACCTTCCATTTGTACGACACGCCTGGCCTCGTTGATCCTCTGATGGACGTCGAGCGCTTTATTGCTCCCATCGATACCATCCAAAAGCTCATTCGCAACCTCGGCAATGGACACGGCCCCGACCTACTCCTCTTCTGCATCGACAAGCCAACGGCAGCTCTTAAAAGGAACTATCGTTTGTTTTGCAAGGTCATATGTGGCGGGGAAGTTTCGTTCGCTCTCGCTATCACGAAGCTCGAGGAAGGTCAAGATGCGGATGGATGGTGGAGTCGACATGGAGACACGATTCGGAAGTATGGCATTGACCGCTCAAGGTGCATTGCTCTTGGACTCGGGAAAGGACATCCGGGACCCAACGCAGACCTGGAAGGGCGGTTGAGAGATACCTTTCTGTCGTTCTTTGTCGCACGCATCGATCGACCGAAGAACAGGATGACCTCGCTACGTTCCTTGGTCGGTTCGGTGACTGCGTTCTTGCGCTCTCAAATTTCGACGCCGGAAAGGATCTTGATGAACGAGTGCGAACTGGAGGAGCGGACCGCTCGAGCACTTATTGACCGGATAACCTCCCCAAAGGCGTCTTACGATGACAAGGCGCACGCTTGACTCTCCTCGGTACGTTGATGCCATTATTTGTATTTATTTCCCCTTAGTACCACTCCTTGGCAGCTATGCAACGAATGCGAAGATGCCATTAATCTCAAGAGCCTCTCCAACTTTCTTGATCAGTGGTACTGCGCGTGGTAACGACCACGATATGTTGGATTAAAACGTGAATACGTGTTGATATCAACGTCATAACCACTACTTTGTCATTAACAGTTCCTCATACTATCCGGGTATGACTGTTGCAGGCCCGCCGCCGACTTCGAAATGCGGACGCCGACCATTAGTACAATGTTAGCTGAATTGTCGACTGGATACCACTTCAATGACGTGAAACAGTAGACCGCATTGTTCGCTGGACATAATATGCAGCAGGCTGCAGTCTTGTTACTGCACCATCATGGTGACAGCCGTCTAGAAGTTGTCCGTTGGCCACGTGTAGCCTGAGATTGCGATGCGGTGATGACATCGTTTGCTGCACGATGTCCACGATGCTGACTTGGACTTGTCAACGTGCATACCATAACACTGGCACGCCGCTCCCATCAATCAGGCCTTCAGGGTTCGTATCGCCCTGCTGTACACTAACATCTGGGCCCCTATGTTGGGTGAAGGAACGATTGTCTGAGTGATGGAAACACCATGCATAGTGACATCTTGGGCGTATTGCCAGTGGTGTACCATTCACTCGCAGATATTCAACGAGCACCATTGTCCGCGATAGGAACCGACCACGTTCCAGCCCTCTCAGAAGTCATGCCATGCATAGCACATATTAATCCTCGTGTCGACCCTCTCTCTAACCACGCGATTTCAGTTAATCACCGAGGATCATCTAGGCTAGTCGAGGCACACGGCACCCTCACTACGGCGGTACCCTCACTCTTCCAAGACACAAATACCGCCCCTACTCTTCGTTCTCTCCACTCGACCTATTATCGATTATCCGCGCCTCCATACCGTACCTTTCGCTGTTCCGCCACTTCTTTTGTAGTGGACGATTCTCTCTAATTCTAACTGCTGCGCACGTTCACACGACCTCCTTCGACGTCAGCGGTATGTAGGTCCAGAGCTAGTCGATCGCACCCGATCTGAATGTCCGACAGACTATTCATGAGTTCTTCGTTGAATATCATCCTGTTCGGGGAAACGGGCGTCGGCAAGAGCTCAGTGATCAACCTGATTGCTGGGCGAGAAATCGCAAAGACCTCTCCGGACGTCCAGGGATGCACCATGTCGTTCCAACCGTACACTTTCCCCGTCAACAGTCGCACCTATCACATCTGGGACACCGTCGGCCTGGAGGAGCCTGAGATGGGTAACAACGGCTACCTCCCTGCGATCGAACAAGCTTGCGATCTCATCCACCAGCTGTCAAACCGAGGCGGTGTGGATCTGCTGCTTTTCTGCATTCGCGGGAACCGCGTCACTGCGACTACGCAGAGCAACTATAGGTTGTTCTACGAAGTACTCTGCAGGGCTTTAGTCCCGGTCGCCGTCGTGGTGACGCACCTCGAGCGAGAAGCACCCGACATGGAGGGATGGTGGACGAGAAACGTGGAGAGTCTGGAAAAGTACGGTATCAAGGCTGCAGGTCATGCCTGCGTCACCGGATTGCCAACCCATAGCAAATATCGCGAATCGAAACACAACATCTCCAGATTGTTGGAAGGATACAACAGCGACGGGAGATTTTACATGCCGCCAGAAGGGTGGCTGATCGAGTTTTTGCGCAAGTTTGGATTGTTTGCTCCTTTGAAGAAGGAGTCCAAACGGAAGGATATTTTGAAGGTCTTGACGAAACGTTGCAAGTTGCATCAGGAGATAGCAGAGGAACTCGCTGCCAAGCTGGAAGGTGGGCTTTAGCTTCGACGGCGCTGTATTATGGGTTCACTTGCTGTCATAAGTATCGTTCACTGGCCACTTAGAGTTTCCGAGTTGTCCATGCAAACATTTATCTTTCTTTCAATCTTGTAGATCAATACTTCATAACGATAACATGACTGCCGACTTTGCGATAAAGTGGATCGATGTAGAAAGATCTATGTTCATCCGAGCGTAGTGACTCACACTGACCATCTGTACATAGTCTATGGTACTCTATACCAAGCTTCGTCTATAAGAAATGTGGGATCCTGCCGTATGGTAGATTCCGCATTACAAAGTAACCATCTGGAGAACACTTTATGACGTTACCGCTTGATGCTCTTTCGTTGGCCTGTCCTCCAATCAGAGCTCTCAAAGTCGATAAAAAAGGCAATTAAGGGTCCTACAAAACGTTTTTTCTTGCAGGTTGCTCGCAGACTGGTCAGGACTGGTCTGAGACCATTTTTTGGTTCACTGATGGGCCCTCAGTAGACGGCTCAGGTACGTCATTCGTCGCGTCTCGGCGCTGCTCGTGCTGACTTGCTGCTTCTTCAGCTAGCAGCTTCGTCCCGACACGTTTCGAGTCGCGGCGTGCGCCGCTCGTTGCGCCGTCCTTTGCGCCTCGTTTCCCATCGCTTTGGCACTCCCAATCGCTCTTGACACCTCTCGACATCTCCTGCTCGCCTGTATGGCCTCCTGGCCGCTTATCTCGACATAGCGCGTTCGTCTCGACGACGCGCTCGTTCTCCTCATCTCTGAGTCGTTCCCTGACGCTGTGGGCATCGCGTCGTGCCACCGTATCGCGTTTCGGCTCATATGGGCACTCCGGAGCTCTCTGGTGAGTCTCCTGCTCCCCATTGCTCCAGCCATTCGGTGACGCGTTCTAACGCATTTCGCAGCTTCTTCGGCACGCATCTGGCGTCCTCATCGCGCCTGGATACTCCCGTCGCACCCGCATCCCCACCGGTAAGCTCGATCTCGCAGCTCGCAGCTGCTCTCCACTCCCCTTCGAGCTCAAGGGCTCCTTCGGTCGCTGCACTGGTTTGTCAGGTGGTGCAGGTGGCCCTGGGGGATCCTTAGGTACGTCGTCGATGCTCCTTCCATTGCGCTGACCCTGTTCTTCGTCAGCCATGGTCGATCGCGTGCGTGTGGTCACGCTCTCTCTCTCCCCTCGATCGACACGTTGCGACGTGTCGTCGACCTCTCGATCTTGTCCTGGACGTCTCGGCACGTCCCTATGGCCTTCGCGTTGGTCCCTGCGTCTACGCTTTCGAGCGCGACGCTGTCGCTTCGTCTGGCCTCGGTCTCGCCCCCTGGCTCGACCTGGACGTCTCCGCGGTCCCTCGACTTGTCTTGCGGCTCGTCGTGGGGTTCGTCGGGTCTCTCAGGTCGACTTTTCTCGTCGCCGTCTTCGCCCCGTAACCCCCGCACACCATCTCGACGCTCTCGACACCTCCGGCTCGTCGCCTCGCCCTCCCGTGCCCTCAGGCATGTCGGGTGGCTCTGTAGGCTCGTCCGGACGACGCTCGTTGTCGCCCGTCGCATCTGCAGGGTCCCCTGACGGCCTCGTCTGTGCGCTCGCGCCGGTCTCCGACTGGTCCGTTTCGCGCACGTTCAGCCCAGTGCTGCCGTCGCTCGCCTGTCCTGACCACTCCCCCTCGAGCGACGTGCTCTGGGGTGCGTTTGGTGTCGTCGTGGTGGTCTCGTCTTTGGACGTCTCCACCCGACTGGCTCGTCCATCAACGCGCTGGTGCGCTCGACGTTCTTGGTCGACTCTTTTCCTACTCTCGACCTCGTCGCCCGTCGCTTCTTCGCTCGGCGGCGTCCTCGCTTGCGACGTCCCTGCTGGCCTCGTTGGCCCTGCGCATGTTGCGTGCGGGCTCGCGACGTCAGCGGTCTCTTCGTGGACCTGCCAACTCGCCGTGTGGGTTTCTTGGGGCATGACTGACATGCGATGGACCTCCGTGTCCTCGCTGTCATCTTCCTGGCTGCTCGCCTTAGCTGCGAGGTTCACGCCGTCAGTCGACTGGTCATCGCCCGGTTCCCCCGCCGCGGCCTCGACCTTGCTAACTCTCTCGGTTGCCGTCTGGCCCTCCCTGCCCTTTTCCTGACTCGATGGAAGTTCTCCGTGTCGCGACCTTGTCGGCGACGCCTCCCGCTGGTCCTCGACTTTGTCTCGCGCCGTATCGAACTAACACTGAAGTTCGAAATAAGAGTGAGTCGGGAAGTGTGATGGCCAATAGCAGTTTCACCTCGGCATTCCGCTGCTTCCAGTGGTCAACTGCATCGTGCGGCTGTGTCGTCTATATCGTTGAGTACTTAGTCCGAGTAGACCTTGCACCTGCGCTGCCAATAGGATCTTCTCGCGGTAAGATGACCAATTCTGTCCGTCGACAGAAAGGTCTGGCACTTCGAGAATAACCTGTAGAAAACTATAAGTGTAGTCACTAAAGAAAAAACTACAGTACTAAGCGGCCGAAGTAGGCCTTGCTTATGTGAGCCACTGCTGTTCGAGATGATCGATGAGTATTCTCCAACAGTTTTAAGCTTTCTGGCTCTCGACTTTCTGTCTCGTCACATCGCAAAACTCGAGTAATACGGAGCATCTGCGGACGACGAAACAAGCACGGCAGGGCGGCCCCGGTGGGCAAGTGTGCAAACCCGGAACATTGGCAAAGGTGGTCGCCCGCTTGTCGACCTAAGATCCGACGTCAGATCTACTAAGCGGAACTTCACATTCCCATTCCGAGATCGCGTCCGAGTCTCTTACTTGGCCTGAGAGTGATGTTGTTCCAACGTCATTCCGATTTCCGTAATATGCTTGCCGGCCAACGGATGCGAGGACTTGAAACGAGCTGAGTATGCGACCTTTGGGATCTCGGCTGAAATGTCATATTTGTCAATTGAACGTTACAGCACAGTTTGAGCAAGGTGGCTATGGTATCCATAAGTTTCCTGGCCATAGGTTAGTATCAGGCGTCTTTAGTCACATGGAAATGATTACTGTGATACGGACAGACCGTCATTGTCAACACTTCGCGTGCAGAATCACATGCCTCATGTCGGGATATCATTTGGGACGCTCGAAACGGGGTTGCAAGTTCTGACTATGAACGCGTTAACTCACCGATGTAGTTTGCTATGCTCGGTACAGTAAACTCTGCTGAATGTGGCAGTATAGTTCGTGAACAACGTGGTTGGTCCACAGTTTCAAGTATATCACTATTACTAAGTACATATCACAAGCTAAAGTATTAGGTGGGTACGGCGTGTCGAAAACACGATGCTCGGAAGGATGCCTATTGCCGATCTACGGAAGACGTTCGATATTCTATCAGAACAACGGCTATGCGAGTAAGCTCGTCAAACGCCTCGCTGTCTCTCCGTCCATGTTACAGCGCCTGACTAACGTGCGGACCATTCGCTCTCCTTTCGGCGGATTCCTGCTGTGCAGAAAGCTTCCTAGACCTGCCAATATCCTTGCAAACCATGACTCCGTCTGCATCGAGAACTTTCGTCTGTTGTTCAGCTGCGCCAGGAGGAGGTTGCGCAACGTCTCTTTTGACTCGCCGTACTTTTCGTCTTCCTCGACCCCGGTGACGCATGCATGTCCGACACTGTGGATGCCATACATCTTGATGAACTCCACGTTCCTCGCCCACCAGTCCTCCATTCTCGTCTCCCTCTCCAAGTGGGTGACGATCAAAGCAATAGGGACCTCCTTGTTACACAGCACTTCGTGGAAGAGCCGGTAATTGCCCTGAGTTGTTGCCGTGATCCTGCTGCCTCGTATACAGAACAGTAGAAGATCAACCCCTCCCGCGTCGCTCAGCTCTCGGATGAGCGTATGAGCCTTTTCGATCGCAGCCAGATATCCGTTAACCGCCATCGTGGGTTCCTCGAGACCGGCGGTATCCCAGATTCTGACGTCGGTGCCATTGAAGCGGAGGTTGTGTCTTGTGGACTTCAAGGTACCGGGTTCAAAATCAGAGGAGACTTTGGCGAGCGGCTCTCCTGCAAGCAGATTGATGACGGAGCTTTTCCCGACGCCTGCTTCCCCGAAGAGAATTACATTGAAACCTGACGCAGTACACCACGTAGTCGATGAGCTATCGTGCGGGTAAAACGGGTGTACTCACCGTTGGATGAGGACATCCCGGGTTAACGACTTTTGTATTCGTGAGAGACCTGAATGAACGGCGGGTGGTTTGGGTGGTAGTGGGTTGGTTGTGGACCAGGAGGCCTCGAGGGAAGCTGTGGAGCATGCTGTGCTCAGGAGTCAAAACATTCAAGGACAGAGCCTCGGTGAGAGACTTGATCTGCGATTCAAATATTCAACGTGGAGATGTGGGTGCACAGCATCGCAGTAGCTTATCAGCAATGCGTCATCCACAAGCATCACACAAACATGCAATTGCAGCTCTTTGACAAACCGATCGGCGTGATTCGGAGATGTGGTTGATGGCAAGCTGAGTGGGTGGTGGAGGCACCGAGTACGCAGATCGATCCACCCGGTGTCACTTTTTTGGGGGGGAGCTTTTCCTTGGATGGTGCCGGTGATCAGCCTATCGGACACGCATACGCATCAACCAGCCGCTCGACCCGAGACAAAATTGGAATCAAAGACGAGTGGGTGCTCCTTGAAGCTACTGCCTGGCGCTAGCGCTAGGTCGGTATAAATATGTAGTGAAACATATATATGGCCGATTTGCCGAAATACCGAGGAACAATGTCGTTACAGTAAGTATGTTGCTTCAAGTTGGATCTGGACGACTAAACGACACGGCTCCATATCTCCACCCACGTTTGTCATAGGATTCTTTCCCACAGCGGACCATTCTGAGGTCATTGATAATCGATGAGACATCAATTCAGTTTCCGACGTGGACCTGGGTGGAGCCTAGGGCGGAAGAAAGCAGTGATGGATGCTGCAGGACTAAGAGTATGGGAGCGCAGTTGTTGACCCTGGATGGAATGGTGGGGGTAGGTGTCGTCTGAGACAAGTGTAAACGAGCAAAAGAAGTCCCTTTTGGATGCTGGCGGTAGATCATTGCAATGTCCACACGGAACGGTTTACTTTTTGCGTGGATCCACTCCTGTCGAACTAGGTTTCGGCGCATCCTAGTTCGGAGAATCAAGGTCTGGGAGAGAGCTGTATTATCGTTCTTTGGGAACTTCATTGAAATGATCGGGCTAACCCAAAACGGTCGAGCAGACCTATTGCAGGGCGTGATACGGGTGAAGCGAGATAGTGTGCCAGGGATGGCGTGGTGCGGCGGTCGGGCATGCCGACACAGCAGCGAGGTACATGGCTACGCACAGGATCCGAACGTGCGAGCGGACTGGGCGGGCTGGGAGATGCCGACAAGTACTGAATGCGGTTGCCGAGACGAGCTAGAAGAGGGAGAGGGGAGAAAAAGAGGAAGACATGCATGCCACACGTGTTGATTTTCCCCATTGGACGGCTGATCCGACATGGCCACCGAGATAGAAAACATGAGGCTCGTCCTAGCGCAGTCTGCATGTAATGGGCGTGATTGAGGAGACCCGCTGGACAAATCGTGATGTTATGCATCGCTCGCTTTGAGGGACCCATAAAACCGTGCACAGCCACGTATCAAGCTCAAAAGGCAGGCACGCTGCCATCCCAGTTTCGCACGCCTTTCTGACAAGGCCATCCCTTCCCATCTCCTCCCCGACGACGACGACGACGACCCCGTCAACGACCTCCCTCACGACACACAGCCCCCACTCACCTCCTCACACGTCGTCCGCAATGGCGACGCGTCGGACCCTCCTCCTCGGCATCGCCGCAGCCTCTCTTCCAGCTTCCGGCGCATCTCCCCTTGTATCCGCCATTTTCGGCCTGCGGGTCTCATCTCCCGCTGTCGTGTTCCTAGCCACCCTATCTCTCCTCCCATCCAAACCTCTCTCTCCTCCCTCTCCCTCTCCGATCACCCCCGTCGTCGTCCAGTCGCGCGTCCCAAGAAAATCACTCATCCTTTCTCTTCTATCCCTCACCGCCCTTTCCTTCCTTGTCGATGGGCTTGCTTATGTAGCATATGCTGTGCTCAATGGTGTCTGGAGACCCGGTACCGGTATTGAACTGGCGGCCCTCCTCGGTCTCATCGCTTATGCGGCTCTCGCCGCCCTTGGGGCTTACAAGGACGTGAACAACATTGAGATCTGGTCTCGCAAGCGCGTCAAAGCTGCCATCTTCCTTGCTTTGGCGCTTGATATTGCTCAGGTAGTCCTCCTTGCCTTATCTGTCAAACGTGGTGAGTGCATATATACATCTGCAACTGCTGGATGCTAAGCAACTTCAGATCCGAAGCATATTTGCCACACCTCCAAGCTCTCAGAGTGCATCCCAGAGTCTCTTCACTTCGTCACCCCCCTCCTTCGTGTCTTTTTCCTTCTTCCCCTCTTCTTTGTTCTCTTTTCTCCACGTGTTGTCTATCTCCCTACCGACTCGCAACCAGAGACCGCAGAGGTTGAAAGTGCACCCCTTGTTGGTCAATCAGGAGGCGTACTACTCCAGGAGGACAGTAACGAGCCAGTTTCAAGGGGTGAGACCAGCAAGTATGGTACCTTTGTGCAAGGACAGCCCGAGCCCACTACTGCGACCGTGCATCCTGAGGTGAGCTGATATCTCTCTTGCGTTGCATCCTTGCTCATCATAATCCTTTGTCAAGTACGAGTCATCCTTGGCTATCTTATGGCGACTGACCCCTTATGTCCTTCCTGCCAAGGGTCTCATCGTGAGTTCTAATCCTTCAATCTATTCTAGTCTGACGGACTATCTATCAGTCGTTTATCACCTTGTTCCATGTTTTAACTCGAGTTATCACCCCTCTTCTTCCGCTTTCCCTTGGTGCGGCCCTCAATACATTCCTCTCCTCACCATCCGCCCCGATCCCGACCCCCTTCGGCACATCCTCGTACACATACATCTTCGTGTTTGCTTCGCTGCACTTCCTTGTCTCTGATGGCGGTATTCCGAACCTCACCAAGGCTCTTATTTCTCGCCTGGGTGCAGATGCTGACGATGCTCTATCATCTCACTATGCTGACCATCTACTCGGTCTCTCTCTTGGCTCTAGTAAAGCCAAGGTCCTGGAGGATCTGCATGCTACGGCAAGTGGTGCGATCTCACAGGTTCTGCATGCAGTTTTGGCTATTGCAGCTGTGATCGACGATGACTTGATTGGTGCGGTTGTGCTTGGTGTACTCTTCGGTTGGGAGTTTGGTCTTGCTGTCTTGGTTGCCTTGAGCATCTATGGTATGTTCACTTGGCCCTCATTGACCTGGCCATGATATTTTCCTGTCGTATAGGATGTCTCGTTTGCCTTATCTCCCGCCCCTCCACTTACCCTGCCAGGATTTCTGTTTTAGCGTTTGTCCAAGCTCTCCTTGCTTCTGGTGCACTTTTGCTTGGTAGTCTGTACATCGCCAAAGGTGTCACAGAAGGCGTCTGGAGTGCTGGTGCTTGGGCCGCGTGGGTGTGGTACTGGGGTATCCTCTTCCTCCCACTCACTTGGACTCCTTCGCTGCGAGCCACTACGAAGGATGTGAGACCTATCTTCATGGTACTCGAAAAACCTGCGGGAGTTGTTTATGGCAAGGGGACCATTGATGGCGCTGGTGGTATCGAAGTCAAGTTTGGTGTGTAACCTGGGCTCCCAGCACTCACTCGCACTAATACACGAGCGTAGACAATGTTTCTCTTACATACCCCCACACTGATCAGCAGGAACCGATTCATACCCTCACTGATGTTTCATTCGTTCTTCCAACTTCTTCTGTCACCGCCATTGTCAGTGCTTCCGGTTCTACAAAGTCAAGCGTCTTGAAGGCTCTTTACCGTCTCTATGACGTCGACTCTGGTTCAATCTACCTTAATGGTATCCCTATCAATTCACTCTCACGTGCCGCGCTTCGCTCTCTTGTCGCCGCTGTTCCTGATGTCTCTTCCGATCGCCGCGCGAAAGCTCTTTGTCATGCTTTGGCAAAGGATGCCAAGGTCGTCCTCGTCGAAGGTCCTTTCGAACGTGCATTGGTTGGCGGTAGGACCGTAGTCTGGGAAGTTGGAGCTAGTAGACTGGATGGAATCGAGGGTGTAGATCAGTGAGTCGATGAGTGTTCGTCTTCAAACAATGACTTACAAGCCTTGATAGAATTCTGGTTCTGAAAGATGGCCAGCTCGTCGAATCTGGGCCCTTCAAAGAACTTGTTCAGGCAGACGGTCCATTTGCGTCGTTGTGGGCTGACCATATCGGCACAGGTGCCCTTATTCCGGGTTCGTCCTCTGCAACGGCGTCCGGTGCTGCGGAAGGATATGATATCTCAGCTAACAATGTTCAACCTGTGGACAGTCAATTTGGCGAGGGCTCTGCTGCAGAGGCGTTTATTTCGGAGTCACCGCACAATGTAACTGTCTCCATTCATGCGGCCTCTGTCCGTGCCCCGACAGCTTCAATTCGTGCGCCGTCAATCAAACCCACTGCAAGCATTAAAGCGGACAGCGTTGCACCATCTGTACCGGCCAAAGACCTCCCGGCTCCCGTCGCCTTACCTTCCGTAGCAGAACCAGAACAAGTCGCATTCCCAGCGTCCTCGGCATCAGCACCTATTGCCTTCCCCAAGACCGATGACTCGCGGTCTATTGACAGTGGTTCGCAGGCTCATGTGCGCCTCCCTACGTCAATTACGTTTGACACGAGTGCCACGCCCCCCCGAGTGTCTACGCCAGATCCTACTGGCGGCTCTTCTCCTCCCCGCGACACGGAGGGCAAGAGAAAACGAATTTCGTCGCAGAATTTCCAACGATTGGCTAGGCGAATTTCACTTTCGACACCTAAAAAGGGAGCGGGATTGCAGGGGATTCCGGGTATCGCTGGTATCGCTGGTGTGTTGAGGCGGGACACGAGCTTCAAGGCCACCGCCACCGACAAGGGCAATGGAGAGAACGCTGCGAGGGAAAGCACTGACATTCCTGGTGGAAGTTCCAGCGCTCCTGAAACTGCGCGGAACTCAGGGGAGATGGGCGCGGAGCGGGCTGAGAAAGACAAGGAACGCGAGGAAAAGAAGCGTAAGAGAAAGAGTTTCATGGAGGTGGTTGGTGCGAAATGGGGAGACAGCAGTGCGGTGGCGACACCTCCGACAACGGAGCCTCCGCAAGGGCCGAGCGCCGGTGAGGCTTGAAGGAGACGATAAAGTAAAGGATTTCTTTCTTTGTGATCTCAATTTCACATTTCACATTATTCTTCTCACGTCGATTCCCCCCGTTTCTTTCCCTGCTCACGTCTCGACTGATTCTGTTGTCCCACATTGAAACCATCGTACCGTGGATCTTCATTCTGTTTTCCTCTGTCAAGCATATCTCCAATGGTTTATCTCATCCATCTCTGTCCGTTTTCTCATCGAGTAGCCTGTCACGAGTATTGAATAGTTGTTTTAAAGTCAGTATCCTGATACTTGGTGTAGTTAGTTTATGACCATTTACGCTTCGATGATGACCTTTATAGGGTGGGACGGAGATGAAGCTAACTTTGACCAAAACGAGTTAATCACTTTGCGGTGTTGCTGAAATGGCAGTCCCTCTCAAACGTGGTTGGACCATTTGAAATATGGATCACAACCTAGCGCTAGCCGCCACTGGCACGATGGTGAGTTCTCAAGGCTCCTGTCAACAGCATCAGCAGCCGGCCCTCTTGATACACATCGTTCCGGTCAACGTATGTGCGATGTACCCCTGGGTCAGAGCCTTTTTTCCCACGGAGGTAGTGTGATCGCCGACTCAAAAAGGCAGTGAGTCTAGATCTTGCCAACCATTTAGAGTTCACACCGGAGTTTAAACTTCGAGGGGCACGCATTATAAAGAGGGGTATCTTCGAACCCCCATTCATTCGGTCTCTCTCTCGCACGTCCACGTCCCTTTGCGTTCAGTGTTTCCGTGTCTCCGGTTACGTTCCGTCTCCTGTACGACAATTTCAAGCCGAATCTAGTGTATTATCAGTCGTCTTCATCAGCTTTCTCTCGATCGCATCATGTCCTCCAAAATTTACGTTGGGTCAGTCTGCCTTCGCATTAAGCACATCTGACTCGAAGCTTCCTCTGTCTTTGGCGGAGAGAAGCGAAACTGATTCATTGGCTTTGTTCCCGCGCTCGTGTCTGTAGAAATTTGAGTTGGAATACAACCGATGACGCTTTGCGACAAGTCAGTACTGATTCTACCAAAATGGCCTTTTGCTATGTTGTCCTGTTTGTCTCTGAACGAATGTTTCTTACGCTTCCTTACTTTGCATGGCTCTGTTCTCACTTGCTGTTGCCCGCGTTACGCACCAACCATGTCAAAAAATTAGGCTTTTTCAGCTTATGGACAAGTGCTCGATGTGCGCGTTGCTTTCTATCTCATCGTCGGAAAGCTTATTTATCGCATGTTGTCGCCCGTCACGGTTTTTGCTGGATCCAGAGTATTGTTATGCGCGATCGTGACACCGGTCGTTCGCGTGGTTTTGGGTTTGTTACCTATGGGTCCGAAAATGAAGCCAATGCTGCTATAGGAGGGCTTAACGAGCAAGAGCTCGATGGTAGGAGGGTCAAAGTCAACATGGCTAACGCCCGTGGCAGTGGTAGTACAGGTGGTGGCTTTGGTGCGGCCCCCGCTGGTGGCTATGGTGGAGGATATGGAGGTGAGATTCGATCGGGTTACCAGTTATTCATGTACTCACTCCAGAGCTAGGCGGTGGTTATGCTGGCGGCCAAGGCTATGCTGGATATGGCGGAGGCTACGGTGGTCAAGGCGGTCTGCCCCTCGATCTATCAATACCAAAGCTTTGAATTCTGACAATTTACAGCTCCTTCCTATGGTGGCTATTCCGGTGGTCAACAAGGGTACCAGGGAGGCGGATACGGGGGCTATCAGCAACAGTCTGGAGGGGGATATGGCTACTAAATTCGTTGCTAAATTCAGTAGGTAAATCCCCGATTTTCATGTTCGTCTCCAGCTGATATTATAAGCCCGGTTGACAGTATTCGATCTACTGTTTCGTCTTTTTACCCAGCCCTTCCTTTTCTTCATTTGCTTACCATCGCTGTCACTGGCTTATCCCAACCACTCGGTAGTGTTTTGCTCCTGTACTCTGCAAGTGTAAAAAAAACACTTGGCATATGCAACCGTAGTTTTGTCATCTTTTTTCTTGGTATACTTTTCCTCGTATTTGGTCGCGCATCTCTCGTAGTATTTCTACTACGTGTATTAGTGAGAAACCACAAGCTCTGAGTTTTCTATCGCAGGTGCGACTAGAAAAATAAGTGAGAGCCCTGTTGCAGGCTATACGATTTAACTGTGCAATTGTTCTTGTTGCCTCCTGGCGCAGATCAAGGTCTCCGTGACTCTGGATGGGAAAACCAAAAAGCGTATGCCTGCAGCTCTTGGGTCGACTTGTCGACAAAACAACCCTAACTGAGCGTGGGGTCATCGAATCCCTCAGAATTCCCTAGAAAGGCTTGCACGAGCTCAAGGACGTACGATGATTTCGCGTTCGGTAGCTGGCTGGGTAAAAACTTGCTGCTGATTTGCTCATCCCAGTAGTTTGCGTAGCCTAGGGATGACTTTCACGGACAGTGGAGTTGAAAGCGGACGATCATAGCCGAGAACACGAAGATTGCACATCTCGATTGATGCTGAAACAGGTCACCGTCGCGCAAGTGTGGCGCGACTCGACGGTCGTAACGTCTACCTTCATAATATCGTACCGGCGCACTGCGCCAAGTCCCACCTGAGGCCTCAGAGCGGAACGTTTCTCCCACTGCCGTGGGAGTCGAGTCGATGAAACTAGATAGAAGTTCGCGCGGTCCCGTTTGCAGGGAATCCTGCTGACAAAACGCTCCTCCGATGGAGTCGGGGATCAGATATCAATCGATCACAGATCACAGAAAACAACCCCAAGTTCCTCCACTGGACGTTCTTCAACGTCAGCAGACTACGTCGCTGAGTCCTTAGAGAATGTGTCGCAGGTCAAACTGCTGTAATTCTGAGGGGCAGAGAACTGGCCCGTTGCCTGATCGATTCAGATCTACCTCAAGCTGATGATCACAAACGTCAGGCGCGAACAATCAAATGATGAGAAGTACAAGAGATACACGATTACAGACATCGTCATCGTCACAAAAAACACCAGAATCGACCGCCGGCCGGTCGACTGGTGTGATCTCCAGAGACTGAGATGATCAGTATTGTCCGCCCCAACCACCGCCGCCGTAGCCTCCACCACCGCCACCATAACCACCACCACCACCACCACCATAACCACCACCACCTCCGCCCGAGGGTCTAGCGTTCGCTAGGTTAACTCTGATACGTCTGCCATCGAGCTCTTGCTCGTTCAATCCAGCAATGGCAGCGTCAGCCTCGCCTGAAGTGTTAAAAGTGACGAAGCCAAAGCCACGAGAACGACCGGTTTCTCGATCTTTCATCACAATGGACTGTTTGGAGCGATGGGGACAACATCACGATCGGCCCACGTAATATTTTTGAGGAGACATGGATAAGATCGATTCAGCGAAACAATGCCAAGAAAAGGGAGTTCTCAACCCATCGCCGTGCAATGATAGGAGAGAATCAAAGACGAGATCGCGCACATCTGTGATTTGGCCGTACGAAGAAAACGCCTATTTATTTATTTTGTAAAGGGCGGCGAGAAGATGAACCGATTTGAGCTACAAGGGTGCACGAAACCGTGGAGCGGGAGTACCGACCTCTCTGAGGCTGTCGTCTGTCGTGTTCCAACTCAGGTTACTAGAACAGCCGACGAGTGAGTGAGTTATGGGCGGGGACGGTCGAGCGGAGAGTTTGCTCACCCAACATATACTTTTGCCGCCATGATTGGAGAGGGTTGGAAGAGAGCGATGCAGAGAGCGGAGTAAGGTTTGACTGGTTTTTTTATAGTGCGGTTTTCAGACTCCCCTGCCTGCATTTGGATGGTGGGAACTCCCTGCTCGATCGGGCGTTCGCATGCTCTCATATCATGATCTGGCACTTCCTAATCTGTGTTCGACGCAAGCATACTGGGGGCCAAGTATACATCATCCGTTCAATCCCACAGCCTTGAAGTCGCTTTCCGTTTCTATACTGATGGCAGACAACGCATCCGGAAGGTTGACCAAAGGCTCCAGTGTTCGCAAGCAGCTGATACATGCTGCCGCCTCGAGGCTTCCCATTGCGTCAATTCATTTGATGAAACCCGTAGGTTTATGAATGCTTTCCAGAACGCCAACACGTTGCATCGGGTCGCACCGTATCAACGGTGGTTTGCCCTATTCTCCTCATGCTCCCCACCGATGACCGAGGTCTTGCGGCTTCTGGAACCTAGCATACTGCTAATCCGTACCC
>JBBPOB010000085.1:0-32691 GCA_038091275.1 Tylopilus subfusipes
ACTGAATAATGCTTGCCGATGTAAAAGATGTCGCCGTCGCATTGCCGAAGAGAGTGGTGGTAACCTTGGAATTACCCTTACTATCAGAGGAAGATGGGTTGAACGGCGATGATTTGTTGGACTCGGTGGTACTACTGATTCCAAACGTCGGACCACCGAATACTGACGTTGGTTTGGATGCTGCATCGGAGGTGCCAAATACACTCGTAGATTTGGTGGCAGCAAAAACATTAGTCACGCTGCTGGAACCAAGGCTGGGCGCAGAAGAAGTTGGTCGTGGGGACGAACTAGTAGATGAACCCTCAGTTTCATGGCTCGAGGACACAGGAACCAATTTGGATGTGGTATCCTCGATGCTCGAGGGAGCAGCGAATGAAAATCCAGAAGTGGGCGGTAGGCTCGATGTCGTAGTAGATGTGCCCGAAGTGGCAAATGAGAAAGCAGATTTTTGGGGTTCGGGGGTAGTGGCAGATGACGATATGGATGATTCACTCGGCTTGGGGGTGAGGCCGAAGGGCAGTAGTATAGGTGCAGAACTCGGGGGTGGTACAAAGTGCGGGAACGTGAAACCACCGGTCTTTGTACCACTTTCACTGGTAGAGGGAAGTTTGGGAGGTGCTTCAGTAGAACATATGGAGGGTTTTGGCATGGAGGACAATGAGGTAGTATTCTCTGGCGGTAGCTTGGCACCAAAGATGGGGGTAGCGTTAGTCGTAGCAGGACCACGAATCGTGGACGACTGCGAGGAGCGGTCAAACTCGGACTGGATTGTAGTCCGCAAGTTCTTGTAAGACTCTACTAAGTTGGCGACGTCAAAGAAGGGGTCCTTCTCTACTGCGGTTGATATTGCGGAAAGAAAGGAGACATTGAGACCCCGGAGAGACTTGAAATACTCGAACACAACGGGGTCTGCCTCCTCTGTAGGGGGAGATGTTGCTGGTTTTGGAGGAGGAGATGCACCCGAGTCCGATGGGGTCGGTTTGGGTGCACCCAAGAATAGTGACATAGAAGTGGGGGCTGATTGTGCGGACTTGGATGCAGCGTCGAACGCAGAGGGGAAGGGAGCAGGCACAGCTGGTGGCTGGGTGAAGGTAAACGGATTAGACGCGGAAGTTCCTGCGCCGAAACCGACGAACGTCCCAAACTTGGGTTGAGGAGCAGCCTCCTGATCGGGATATGAGGCGGTGTGGTGACAGAAAACGCGTCTCACTCACAGTTTTCTCTTCGGAGGCAAGAACTGGTGGCAATCCATTGAGAGATGGTGGCCTCGAAGCAGCCAACGCGCGCTTGGGCAAGGTGCGTATTCTGGGACACGGTTAGCTACGTGGTATGTACGATGGCGTCGAACGGCATACTGTCTCCTGGCTAGGGTGGCCTCGTCTGCCTTTTGGAAGCCCTGCGGGTCTTGGATTTCCTTGTATACGTGAGCGTCGAGTAGGTGGAGGACGCGGAGTGAACTGACCTCGATGTCGTCGTCGCCGTCGCCGTCGGGGCCGTCCTTTGTGAGTTGTTTCTCTGCGCCGCGCTTCATGGTGAGGACGTTGAACAGAAACAGGGACAAGGGAAGGAAATATATCATGTAAGCAGGATCCCCAGGGTCCACGTCGGGTGGGTGACTGGGGTCCTCTGTGGTGGTGCTTTGCTCGTGTCGCCTGCAGTTCTTCGTCACGACCGTCGCCGAGCTCGTCGTTCCAGCTCGTCCCCGGCGCCGATGTCAACGACGACCGCAGCAACCATGGACTCTCGCTCGTCGTCCCCAGAAACACCAGAAACATCCGATGTCCCCCGCAATGTAACCATTCATGGTGACCTCCCTTCATGGTATAGGCCGTTACCCATTGTCAAGGATGTATCCGCTATCACAGTCTGGGACGGTGACCCCCAAAAGCCGGACGACGAGCGCATGCTTCAGCTCAATGATATCATCCAGGAACACGCTTATGACGAGTATGCATATCCATGTGTTGCCCTTACTCGGGCTCATACCACTTGTTTCTTCCTGCAGTCCTGCGTGCTCTGGCGTGGAAAACTCGTTCCAGAACATGAACCAAGGCTCGGACGCCACTCAGCCAGAGCTCGGCTCCTTGGAGCCTCTTCACATGTCCTTCCGACGGTCCGTTCATGAGTCCGGTCTCTCCATACTCCCTTTCTCGCACATGCACTCCACTTCGATCGTGCCCCCGCCTGCCGTACGGACATGCAAGCGGGACCCAGCCTCTATTCCTCGCAGTATTGTCTGTCCCCCGAGAGAGTCGTGCTACAAGTACGTTATTGCCCACATCTCATTTCTCCGTCTTATCGCCCATCAGTCTTGCCATATTGACACCCAATATTCCTGAGAGCGGCACAAAGTCGCGCGTCGAGACTCAGGTGCGCGTTGCTGTCGACCTTGCACATGCAAGCACCTCTGCCGTGGAACAAAATCAGTATGATAGAGTTGGCTCTTGGAAATGGCTCAAACTTCCACCCGGCACCTCTACCAAGAGGCGTGCTCGAAGAGAAGGGAAAATAGGTGAATGGTGTCGATCAGTGATTCTTACCTTAGTGCTAACACGCAGCAAGATCCCGCACCACTCGACATTCTTCACCTCACTGCGAGAGTAACATGCGCTTCAGCCCCACATAACCCTGTTGTCAGCTGCGGAAGTTGCAGGAACAGAGAGGTATGGCCTTGGGGTTACATCTTTGCATTCCTGACATGTCTATTGTCAAGGCAAAGCGTGTAGCTCGCAAACTCGCAGCTCGTGTGCGGCCAGCTCGTTCGGATTCGGACACCCCAGAAGATGGCTCTGAACGCCCAAGAAATATCAAAGAAGATACGACGAGCATTATCCAATTTAATTGCCCCGACGTGCTTGATTTTTCTGCGGGGTCTGCTGTGCTTCCCGTTCGAATCACTTGTTACTGCAGGCATCACCGAGAGAAGGTCGGGTTTAATATTCACTTCACAATGATGGACCACAACGGCCGCCTGGTTGGCACGGGCATGACACCCCCAATTATGATTACTGATGATCATAAATCAACCGTCAAGTCGGGCATCGTTCCATCCACCCCTGCCGTGGAGGCGCAAGTTGACTGGTCCAGCTTGCCCCCCGCTGCGTCGCCCAAGGACAGCTCTCTCTCCTTGAAATATCCGTCTCGAAATGGCAGAGGTCAACCAAAGACGCGTTCTAAACCTTATGACGTGGCCGGTCGCAATAACCAGTCCAAGTTCTCCAGGGAGGCCAGTGTTACTAGTATGAGTTCTGTCAACTCGCCTGCTATACGCCCATCTACAGGGCCCAACACCCGTCCACCAACTCCATCGCAGCCTCCACAATCCTCGAGTCCTGTGCCAGCTCCTCAGCCTCCAGTAGCATTCGCAACAGACGCAGATTCTCCGTCCACATTCAAACCGAGCGAATCTATTTCTACCCCTCTCCCCGACAGTATTTCTGGTCCTGCTATCTTCGGCGCTCCGAATGGCATCTCTACCATTACAACAACCCAATTTCCTTCACTCTCTGACGCGTTTTCCCCTAAAACTTCCCCAGTAACACAAGCTCCACAACTCCTCACTTCCCTCGTTGCTCCCCAACCCATACCCTTTCTTTTCTTTAACCCAAGTTCTCCGCCACCCATCACATCACTTCCACTGCCAAAGGTCCATCGCCTTATCCCTTCGTCTGGTCCAACTCACGGTGGCATAGAAGTTACTGTTCTTGGTGAAAACTTTCATCCGGCAATTCAGTTTAACTGCGTATTTGGTGATGTCGTAGCCACTTCGACCCAGAGATGGAGTGATAACACACTGCTTTGCGTCCTGCCTCCCCGCTCTACTCCCGGTGTGGTTGCGGTGTGGTTCGAAGGTTTTGACGAGACCAAGAACTCATCGCTTCCCTCTCTTTTCACTTACACGGATGAATCGGATCGCGCTTTGTAAGTGAACCGAGTGGTATTCTCGAAACGTTTTTAACGTCTATTCTAGAATGGAGCTTGCTCTCCAGGTGGTTGGTCTCAAGATGACCGGGAAAATCGAGGACGCAAAGAACATTGCCTTGCGTATAGTTGGGTCTACTGGTACCGAAGACTCACCTTCCGGATCCAACTCTGCCGCCGATGATATCATGCAACTTGCTTCGCCATCTTTCCACGACATTCGGCCTCTCTTATTCTTACGCCTAGGAGAGCGACATGACTACGAGGCTGCTGTCATAAAGTTCCTGTCACTCGTCGATGTCTCCGTTGAGAAGCACTCCGGCATGCCTTGCGCAGCTGCCGTGTCTCACACTACACCGAGCGGGCAGACCTTACTCCATCTCGCTGTTCTCATGAAATTCGCTTCGCTGACCGAGTTCCTCATCGCGCACGACATTGATCTAGATGCTCGTGACAGCAATGGGTATACGGCCCTACACTTTGCAGTTTTGGTTCAGTCAAAGGAATGTGCTCAGCTTCTCGTAGTGGCTGGTGCGGACTTGGAGATTGTCAACGCTCATGGGAAGACACCTCAAGACATTGCGCCGTCTGATTTCTTTGAGGGAATCATCGATGATGTTACTTCGGAAGACGACATATTCCCGGCCAGTCTAGAGGATGAGGATGGCGAATCTCATTTAGGGGATATAGAAAGTGATGAAGATGTGACGACCGCCGCGATTAAACGGAGACATATCTCCCGTGGTATTCGTCGCCGCATTCGCCGACTTCATGATAACCACGAACAACTTGAGAAGGAAAGCTCTCAGGCATCGTGTCCCCCGCAATCCCAGGACAAAATCGAGGATACTTCATCACAGAAACTCGATCGCACTCCCGACGACAAGCAGGCTGCTTCGTTTGTCGCTATGATCCAAC
Source organism: Tylopilus subfusipes (assembly GCA_038091275.1). Classification (NCBI taxonomy): domain Eukaryota; kingdom Fungi; phylum Basidiomycota; class Agaricomycetes; order Boletales; family Boletaceae; genus Tylopilus; species Tylopilus subfusipes. The sequence continues at coordinate 4,840 of JBBPOB010000085.1, forward strand.
GGACGCTTGCACAAATTCCGGCTCCCCAAGGGATCATACCCACTATACCGCAGCTGCCGCTGCCTCATTTACCAGAGATGCCTGCCGTTCCTTGGGCTGCACTACCACAGATACCGATGGTGTTCCCTGTGATCGTACCAATGCCTGGTTGGCCATCGTTCCTGAGCGATAAGCGGGATGGCGCACGCGACGAGGTTCCGAATAGCAAAGAGGCTGACTCGCGCTCGACTGGGTATAGTACCACCCAAGAGCTCTTGGCAACATGGGAGAAATGGATAGCCGTGGCTATTGCAACTGCAACCCTTCGTCCTCCACCAACCGACGAAGCCCCTCCTATGTATACCCCGAGAGAAACTCAAGAGACGGTAACAACGCAACAGCCTGTGACGAACACAACGGAACCCCAAGGGCTCAACCTCGAGTCTACTGCTCACCGAACATCGAACGGGTTGGAACGTCCAACTAGACGTATTGGCTACGAGATTACCTCTGCGCCGGCAACGGATGCCGACGCCTACGAATATATACCCGTGAAAGCGCATGCGCACACGGCGAAGAAACGTGAGCAGGGCGATGAATGTGTATTCCCTGTCGTTGACATTTCACGTAGATGACCGGATGCTCGTGCTGTTTTGGCTTCCCATTCTGCTTCGTGAGTCGGTTCTGCGTGCATTCGTGGCGATGTTCTGACCGAAACCAATCAAGTGTCACTCCTTTGGGCTTTCCATAACGGTATTCGCTTTGCTATCCATGCGCTCAAGACCAGTCTCTCCATGAAGTCAGGGGTGCGTGCGTAAATGCGCTGTGTAAGAGTCTACAATGTAAGCCGGTGTCGATTTGTGTGGAGACCAACTGCTGAGTCAAAGTGCATGCTAGACGATGCTTGGTTACAATAGACTTTCCCGCGCATTTGTCGTAGTGAGCGTTATTCTTATTGTTCTGCTGGATTTGACGGAAAGGCCGTTGTACTTTGTACCCGATTCGTATCCTTCCTGTAACATGCCAGTAAGTCCAAATTGTATGGAGTAGTAGAATCACAAGAACACGACCAGCACGCTGAGTAGGTCAACGACCTCTATGCAACTTGAAAGACGCCTGGACGCTCTTGCCTGCCTTGATGTCTTCGAGCACTCTCGCATCTATCTCCCTTGCGATCCAGGCTACCTCTACTACTTTGTCCACCATGTCTTTGGGAACACAGACTACACCATCTTCATCCGCGACAATCCAGTCACCGGGTTCGACTGTGACTGTCGGGAATGCGTCTGGACCGTCTGCATTTTCCTGCGGTTTGATGACGAGAGGAACATTGATGGCTGACGGACGAACAAAGGGCGATTGCCCGAGAGTGGAACGTCCGCGTGCAAACACTGGGAAACCTGCAGCACGGTGTTCGGCCAAGTCTCTGCACCGGCCGGATATGACGACGCCGCAGACGTCTCTGGCCTGTGCGCCTGCTGTCATGAGACCTCCCCATACGGCATTCTTTGTGTCTGGTTCCAGCATCAACGTCAGGGATGCTACTCAGAGAGCGAACAGGATGAAAACCGAACGTGGAGGGGCGTCGATGACGACGATGGATTTGGGGGGTGCTGCATCTACGAAGTGAGCAGAGGGCTTCGGGGCTGTCTGGTCCGAGGCGAGGACCATCTGGACGGTGTAAGCGGGGCCAGATATGCGAACATGAGAGTCTGGGGATAGGACGTGTATGTCTGGGATATGTCCCCCGTGTCGTGAGCCGAGTTTGACGAGCGCGTCTGAAATCTCGCAGGTGGAGAAGACGGTCGACATGGATGACAAGGACAGGGGCTTTTTTCTTCCACAAACGGAGTCAGTCATTCGTGGCTTGTCCAAAGCCAAAGACATGGCCAACCACGTCCAGCTCTCCTCCTCCCCGTCCCCGCCGTCCTCGAGGAATGTACGAAAACTCGTAAACAAGACCACAAAGGCCATCATGAAGTCCAACAGAGTTTCCCTGTCCAAGTACAACCTTCCCGTCCGTCTACGCCCGGTTCGTCCGTGCCGATTCTCACTCCGTCAGGTCATGCTCAGTCAATCCCCTCTGCAGTGGTTCCTGCTCTTCACCATCGTCGTCATGCTCTTGCTTGCGTTCCTTGGATTCACCGACCTCTCCCGCTCTCTACCGCTAAACGACAAGTTTCTCCACCTCACTTGCTTCTGCATCGCCACGGCAGTCTTCTACTTCATCTTTGACATAGAGGAGTGCGCATTCCCCCTTCCCTCCTCCAAAGACTCCCACCCTCAACACGTCTTTCTCCAGGGATGCTAGACGGATCTGGTTTTGGCGCCATGCCAACCTGATATTCACGGCCATCGTATGTTTCTTCTTTGGTGGCTTCGTCAGTGAAGTCGTGCAGTCCATGTTGCCCGTACGTCCTTTGATCACTCTGTGAAACCCCGCTCATGTAGAGCGTCAGTATAACCATTTCGACTTTGGTGACGTAGTGGTCTGTACTTCTCGTCAGCCTCGAGGTCGTACTCGCTTACCGCCTTGCTTCCCTAGGCCAATGTCATCGGTTCAACGATCGGCCTTTACACCGCTTATCATATCGAGAAGCAATATCGTTCCAGGAGAGAAGTAAGAACCGACCTCGTTCCGTTTCTTCTTGACTTATTCGGCCCGCTCCAGATTGCCCGTTTATACCGACCCCTGAGCACCGACGATACTTTGGATCCCCAAGATTTTTCGGACGACGAGGCTGGTCCATCGGGCACACAGCTCCTCCCTCTCTTCAGCCTCCAGACCACTGGCTCCTCAACAAAGTCTCCGGCACCATTCAAGCCACAGACAGCTAAAGTTACTCGCCTGTCAGATATCTGGGACGAACGTGAAGAGCTTTTTGGCATTGGAGATGACAGCGATTCAGAGGACTCTCCAACTTCTGGACCACCGAGTCGTGCAAACAGGTCTCCACAACCTGGTCCTGTACCAACGATTACCATCACACGATTTTAGACGGGAGGAATGTCTATTGCATTATGTATACCATCGCCAATTGGCTACCTGCAGAATAATGCTCATCTATTATGTATTTACTCCATTTACAGAGGGTGGACTTTGTCTTGTCCATGATGCAGGAAATTGAGCATATGCGCGGAGCTCGGCGTCCAGATCGCAGAGTTCTCCGTGCAGCTGGTGGGTCTCATTGCGATGTCTGTCGATCAGGTCTTGCATGCCCTTGCACGCTGTCGAAGCTACGGTGGTTACCTTGTCGTCCAGTGTCCGCTGAAGAGTGCTCTATGGACAAGCGGCATCAGCAATCGATCATGCCGGGCACGACGTGCAGAACGCATACTTGAAGATCGCGCGCGAGGCCTTCTCCGATCCTTGCCGAGTCCTGCATCCATCTGCCCTTCGCTCGTTCCCACTTTCCCACTGCCCACCGGATGCTGCTCACGGCAAGCAGCGCACCTGAGCCTATTGCCGTCCCCATCTCTGTGCCTGCTCCCAGGCTGAGAATATGTTCACCGAATGCTAACCACCATCCTAGACCTGCACCGCTCAGCACGCCGCCCATCGCGCCAACGACAGCGCTCTGTGCTTCGCGGTGTAACTTCGTGGTAGTGTATTGAATCAACTGGCTGCGGCGGTAGTGTATCGGCTGTGTGAGACTCTCTGTGGTGAGAGTATGCGAAGGTGAATGTGTCAGCTGTTGGAGTTGGTTTTTGAGGACGGGTGAACGAAGAGAGGCAGCTGAGAGAAGACCGAAAGCAGAGCTAGAGAGATCCCTTTGGGTAAATTCCAGGCGCCCGGTTTGCAGAATGAGCTGGTTTCGACGACGAACTTGAGTCCGACCTCGTCAGCTCGACAGAAGCACTCTTACCTGGTCTTCGAGCCCTTTACACCACTGTCCCTGGACTGCAGCAGAGACTAGTGCGCCTATCTCGTCAACCCGCCAGACCAGCTTCCAGAACGAAAGAGATGCCAAAAGTGTGCTCATCTCCTTCGTACTCAGAGACAGCGCCTTTTCGATCCTGTTGTCCTCTCCCGGCTCGCCGAATACATCACGTCTTATATTTTCGCGGATCCTCTGTACTCTAGACGACAACTCGTCAATCTTACTTGCCAGGCGATCAATATCTTTCTTGGTGGCCTCGACTAACCGGAAGCTTGCAGAAAGAGAACCATAGACCTGTGAAAGTGCCGTTTCCTGCCGAAGATCCAGCAGAGGTGTCTCCGACGGGGTTTTCGGAGTCAGGATCTCGTTGATTGCTACAGCGATGGTGGATACTCGAGAACCAAGGGTGTCTCTTTGGTACCTGTCAATCGTAGACGGTGATGTTGGGTTGGCTTGCAAGGCAGTAACCGCGTCCAGCGTTTGTCTGGGATCGACGAACAGAACGTATCCGGGTTGACACCCCACATTAGATAAGGTTTGAGAAACGAAGCGGCGATGTGGGTCAGATTTCGAGCCTGATGTGAGTATGAGAATGGTATTTGGTTTATTGAGCAGGTGCCTGGCCCGGCCGGCAAGGTCAGAGAAAGGAGTGACAATAGGATCCCAGAGTAACAAAAGGACGTCGCTGCTCAGTAAGAGGTTATCTGTCTCGTCGCTGATGCTGGACAAGGAGGAAAGGTCAAGAAGCTCGATGAGCCGAACGGCATGTGGGAATTGCTGAAGCCAATCTGATGAGCTATAGAGCTCTCCGGCGAATGCAGTAGGTTTGCCATGCCTATATTGGTCTCGTAAGAATGGCCGACTGGTGGAAGACAAGGGTGCTTACTCGATATTTATACATCTGGGAGCGTTCTTCCACCGATTGCGCAAAATATCTCTATAGGTAGGATCGGAGGTGAAGGGGTCTTCCAAAAGTGCCGTGACCAGGTCATGCGAAGAAGCCCATTTGTCGAAACCAGCGACTATGCAGCGCAACGACGACACGCTTAGATGAATGGATGGAAAACACAACCACAGAACTATTTACCAGCAATGGTAGCTTTCAAAGGAACCTGGTCTGGACCAGAGCTCAGCTCGGTGATGGATCTTTCGAGTACGTTGCTCCAGAAGAGGTATGAGTCTGGTCCGACTGCGCTGTCTGCCGAAGACAGTGTTCGTGGCAGGAGAGACGCGGTTTTCTGCAACACTACAGATACGCGTTTTCGAGAGCCTACAGGCTCGTGTAACGTTTGGGATTCACTAACGGCAACATTCGCGAGCGTTCTTGAGCTTGTTCTGGAACGGGCGAGTAGAGTCGCCCGGGCAGTTACATGGGGAGCCGAGTTGCAGAGGACGCGACATGTTTGCATGCTTTCATTGCTCGACAAACGAAACAACAAGGTGTAGTACTTCTATCCAAGTGTCACGTGACTCTACCAAGGTCATCGCTTCCGCTTCTTGTTCGTACTCGCCGGTTTTTGTTTCTTTGGACTGCTCGCCTCGGCTTGTGCTTCTAGGATGGCTCCTTTGCTTAAGCAAAAGTCGATATGAGCATTGAGCCCCTGGTTATCGGTTTTCAGTTGCTTATTACAGATGGGGCAGGTGTGATGTTCTGCCGTCGTCACCACCCGCTCTTGGCCAACAAGACTCGAGTCCGACGCCTCGAAAGTGTTCTTGGAGCTCGTCGCTAAGGGAGGTTCGGCATTGATGCCTGAGCGCGGTTTGGAATACGGTTTCGACAGTGTGTCGTCAACACCTTCGATGATGTGATCATCATGTCCTAGATGGTCCAATTCGAGTTCCTCCTCTTCGTAGAACCCTGGCATTGAATCATCCTCTCCTTCGGGGTCGGACTGTTCTCCCATGTCTACCTCCAACTTTGCCTTCTTCCATGACGGGCTCGCAGTCTCAAAAAACTAGGTAGGCAGCTCAGGGGTTGTGTTGTTCAGCAATTTTCTCGGTGCTTACACGCTTGATCCCATCCATGGGCTCTGGAGCATGCAGATCCCTGAGCTTTGTAACTCGCAGCCCGATCAATCGAACTGTCAGCGGCAGTTCCGGAAGCAAAAGCTCTTTGCCGATCTGACAGGTCCAGTCATCACCCATCAGAGGAGCCATGAAAATTTCCGGATGATCCTCTCACTTCAAAAAGATCTTCCTTCTTCTGGCTAACCCAACGGTCAAACGATTTCGCCCTGGTGAAGACTCAGATTTGACTCGTCAATCCCAAGTAGAATTTGAAGCCTGCAGGAGAATGACTGTTACCTTGATAGGTGTCGAGTTTATATTTTAGCGTGACTGTCTTTCCTGTCCAACCACCCGAGACCATGTCCCTGGCAAGCTCGTCGGCAACGTCCTCAAGCTTGGAAAGAATTATCTGTTTATCACTCAACGCACGGAACGTCCTGGTACTCGACTCAGCGCCAGACAGCACATGAACAATGCATCGGTACCTTTCCGCACCTATACTCTTCCTTTCTTCTCGTCTTCCTGCTTCGACTGCGTTAGAAGCAATTCCGAGGTACGTTCTGAGCAAGAATCGCAGTCCAAACTGCCTGTCCATCAAATACAGCGTTGCCCTGTGGGTATAAATGTCCCCGCAATTCTAGACAAGCAGAGGGTCATGACAGGCAGTCAGAAACCCGCAACCATCAGTTTCTAGACGCACCTTGATACCAATAGCATCGAAAAGTCTCTCGTGTACTCTTCCTACCCCCGGAACTTTACGTACGGGTAAGTCGTGCATAAACGCCTTGATAGAATCACGGTTGAAGGGAAGGTGGTATTGTCCGTTAGGCTTGTTCTGTGGGGGCACTGAACAAGGATTTCATTCGGTTATAAAACGCCCGCACTTTATCCGAGGAAATCTATCAAATGTCGGATGACTAGTGACCAGCGAACTGTGGCTATTCACAAACCTTTGCCAGCATCTGGATGTCCACGAGTGTGAGTTTGAGTTTTGGGACAGCAGTGCGTGGGCAGTTTCAAACCTTGTTAGGCGCAATACCAGCGCTCACTGTTAGTTGCGTTTCTCTATGAACAACAGCTCGCATCTCCCGTACACAGGTTTCTGCGTCAATTTGATGCTCTGTGCAATAATGCGTTATGCTTTGGTGCTTGAGCTGTGTCAACATAGAGTATCGCCATAACACTTACTTCAGGTGCCCCTCGTCGCAGCCGGCAGCAAACATGTTGGGGTCATACCTTTGAAAGATCCTCATGCACCGTTCCGACATTTCAGAGTAGCGTTGAAAGTTGAGCTTGACGACGATGAGATCAGGACAGAGTTTCTTCGCAACGAATTCTACATGACATTATTCGGGCAACTAGTCTGTGGAATGCTCTTATCCTTACCTGCCATCCCTGAGCGAACGCCGTACTTGCGCGCTTCGTAAGAAGCAGTGGAAAGCACGCCGCCCCCGACCTGGAAAGTCGTATGGTCGATCATTGTCATATAGACGCGCCGGCCAGGACCTCTAACACGTACACCAAATGGTTTTCCTTCTAGAGACGGGTTTTGGAGGAGCTCCACGCTGGCATAAAATGCGTCCATGTCGACATGCACGATGGTCTGGCTGAGGTCACGCCCCTCTTCGAGTTCTTCGATCTGTGAACGAAAAAAGAACATAAATTATACACCCGACGGTCGTTTTCTCCTCGCTCACGATATGGTCGACCTGCCTCTCTATCGCGCCTGGATCCATGTGTAGGAGAGCAGACAGCGACACGCTCAAAAGTATCACGCACGGATATCTACTGCTTTCAAGGCTTCATCACGCTGCTTGAGGATCTTGGTGATCTTTTCAGACAGCTCTTTATCCTTTCTCTTCTCATTCTAGGATCGACACAAAGGAACAAGGTCACTCGTTCTGCCACGAACGCGTGAGGGTGACGCTTGCCTCGTAGAATTTGGAGCCTTTCGACACCTCTGCGATGATGCGATTGATCTCATTTTGATCTTGAACCAACCTGGACGGAATCACATGGTGTCAGTCTACTGAGAGTGTTGTGTATTGGAGTCCTTGGAACGGACCCAGCCTTGGTGGATGAGGGGCCGGCAAGGCGCTTGAGAAGACTGGCAGACTCTTGAGATGGCTCTGGAGGTAATTGTTGAACCTCGGACTTCATGCATACAGTCCTGGTGGTCATCCGATGGACGGGCTCAGACAAAGACGTGTCAGTCAAGCTCTGCTCGGTCCCGGTCAACACTGGTTCAGGCGTGGCTGTGCACGAGAGTCGGATCCGTCAAGCCTCTTGATGGAAATCAAACTTTGTAACAAGCCAATATATGCATATGCCCTATTCTTGAACATTAAATATGGATAGGGTCGTTGACAAAGACCGTGTGCGATTAAACTACGTAGGCGTACGTGCCAGCGTATCGTCCCGAGTCCAGCTCGTCCGTCTGATTTCCTAAAAAAGATAAGCCTCCTATTCATCTCGCCCTCGAAACCTCCCTGGAGTTGCATCCAAAAAATTGAGGATGGCGAGGGCAGTGTCCCATTCCTGTCCGTCATACCCAAGCTGAGGAGGATGAGGAACGAGGAGCTCCGGTTGACAGGGTTGGATCGGGGTCGAGCTTTGCTCCAAGATTCCTAAAGAGGTGTACGAAGTTGATACGAAAAGCTTCAAGAAGCCGGACTCAAGTTGTGGTAGGGAGTGAGACCCTAGTTCTATATCCAGACTTCCGTGCTTCCGGAGGGTGGGAGCCGGGGAAGATGGTCGTGGGTGATAGAGAAGATGAATGTCGACCCCATTCGAATCCATATACGCAAGATATGGCCAGAGATCTCTGTCAGAGTCATTTCGGAGGACAACTGTGTATGAATTGCCCAACGCGCGCACGAGATCAGCCTTGCCATTGATTAAAAGATCTGGTCCCATCCGTCTTTGGCTCTGAGGATCGATGTGATAAAGTTCTAAATGGATTTGATCTTGGAAGGGGTTCTTGGGATTCGTACGATGAAGATGCATATGGTAACGCGCGGCTTCGTCCAGGATAATTGCCGAGCGTTCCTTGTCCTTCTTCTCTATCTCCGTCACAGGACGGCGAGGCGGTGGCGCAAGCTGGTTGAAGGTTTGGACTCGCACGGCTCGAGAGTGCACTCCGACGGACATATGAGCCAAAGTTGAGTTTTCTACCTCGACGATGTTGAGCCCCTTTTCAACGGGTATGCCGTCGAGCTCGTCGGGGCGTGGGCGGCAGAAAAGATGACGGAAGATAGATGAACAGGTCTTCTTCATGTGAACTCGGAGAGGAGTACGCGTGTTCCACCGCGTGATGCGTGCCCAAGATCCTCGCCCACCCCGTTTGTTGACGCTTTTACGTCTGGCAAGAGACCAAGTTGGGTGTACTTCATACACCCGGAAGCTGTCGAGCGACGGATTCACCGATCCGCAGCGGTTATGGGAGTGGACGCTGAACTCGGTGCCCTCTACGACACCATGAATTGCACCCATGTGCAAGCGCAGGCCGTCCTTGTCCCCTTCTACTGGAACGAAGTTCGTGTCTGGGACGAAAGGTATGCCATCGAAGATGACGCGATCTTTATGTCGACCTAAACAGACTGGGTGTTGGGGGACATTACCGGCTGGATGGAGGCGCTCTGAGATCTCGAGATATCTCAGCTGATGGAGGGGTGTTGCCTTCTTCATCGCCAGAAATTGCTGCGTAAACCTGCCTCCTTCTTTCCACTCCGTCGCCATCTCGCCGGGTTTGCAGGCCGCTAGGAGCGTATGTGTGGAGCAATTTTCTTGGTAGAATCCACGTTCTCCACTGAACCTCTTTCCAATTGCGCCCCTCCACAAACCGCTGAAGAGATCCTCCCTCCGAGCCTTCTCGGTTGGAGTACAGCGAATGCCACGTCGATCATGTCGGTTCCCAGCGAGCTGCGGGGACGAAAAGGAACAGTCGAGAATCAGCGTGATGTTGTCCCCCTTTACAGCACAGAGTTCGCCGAGCATGGAACACAGGGAACGATCGGAAATGCCCGCGACCCGGCCTTCTGGCCCCTTGGTATCATGGTCGTAAGGGCAAAGAACCTGCACGTGGCGTGGTTTGCCCTCGCACCAATCTCTAGGTGCGGGCATGCTGCTGCCGTGACCAGCGAAATAGATGAGGAGGGCATCTCCTTGGGAAATCGCGGGATTGTTGACTAGGTGGCTCATGAAAACGTCTTCAATGCGACATTTAGTCGCCTCCTTGTTGACGAGGAGGGCAATGTTGGTGCTGGGTACATGGAGGTCATGCACGAGCCACTGTTTGATACGGCGTGCATCGTCGGCACAGGCCTCGAGGTTCCAAATACGGCCAGACTTGTAATTGTCGATTCCAATGAGGAGGGCAAAGAGCCGAGAAGCCATCTATACATGGATTGGTGATGCGTAGGCAAGGATAATAGGATACTTGCCTGTTGATGCGGATAGCGGCGCAGGGATGATCTGAAGCACTGAAACTTTGAGGTTCTTATACATGCCAGGTGTACATAGCCATGGTGTCGGACAGGGTGAATGGAATTATGCACAGAAAGAGGGACACGCGTGGATCGTCCATGCCACGCTGGTCGTTGGTTGACGGAAATGTAGGGAGTGACATCAGGCGCAGAGGTGGAGCAGCAGAAGACATGGGCAGTGATTACGATATGAGGGAGAATCTGCGCTGAAAGTAAAAGGAAACCCTCGAGTAAGGAAATATGGGGTACGTTCTGGAGGATGCAAAGTCCGTGAACGTAGAAGGGTAGGGTACGGATCGAGGGAACGTTTGTTGATGGTTACTGTTGAACGGCGCGTTTTCTGCATGAGTCGTCGTCGTCGTCGTCGCGAAGATGGATGGATGCACGAGCTGTGAGATCATCGGTCCCGGACAGGGGTCTCAGACACGTGACGCGTGAGATCCCACTCTGACATGAACTACGTCTGTCAGCAGTGCAAGGAGCCCCTGCAGGTATGCTCATCAGCTCTATCAAGACCCAGACAGCCACTCAGCGTGTCTGGAACGTCAGCTCGACGCTTCTCTCGTAGACCTCTCGCCGTCCCAGTATGACGTGCTTGCTGCATCCCTTCCACCGGCCCCCTCTACACGTGTCAGGAATATGACAGAGGCCGAACAGTTGGCCCACCTTCCTTCTCCCCCCGCTTCCAAAGCCGCATGGCAGCATGCAAAGCACACAGACACCGCCAGAGCCTCACCACCCCTTTCTTCGCGTGCACAGGGCAAGCAACCCCAACGCAACTACCCGGCCCCAAATGAGTCCTTTGTGCTCTTGCAAGACAGCGTCATACGCAACATACCATCCCCTTTATCCCCTAACGTTGCTTCTGGACCCGCTGCCCCTCCTTCCAACAATGCTATATCAAAGGCTCCGCCGCCGCCGCCACCACCACCACCATCATCAGTACCCTCACACACCGAACCCGAACAACCGAGTCCGACACCCATATCACATCATTTGCGCTCAACCATGCGCCTCTTTAATTTGCTGACGACCCGCACTGACATCGATCATCCACTGTGTGCGGAGTGCACGCAGATCCTTCTCTCTTCCTTACAAAGGCAACTAGACGAAACTAGGAAAGAGCGTGACGGTTATCTTGCCTTTGAAAAAGAACTAAAGAAGGAGAAGGAACGTGAGAGCCAGGACACGAGTAGAGATGAAGCAGAAAAGAGGATCGAGAACTTGAAAACAGAAGAGCGCGTCGCGATCGAGCAACTGCGGCTAGCTGAGCGGGAGAGAGAGCAACTCGACGAGGAGCTGCGCGTGTTGGAGTCGGAAGAAAGAGCCCTGCAGGAGGAGGAAGACGAGTAAGCATTCCCGATATATTTTGGAAATCTAGCTCCGTGGTTGACTACTTGTGCTTGCCAGTTTTTGGCGTGCGCATAACGAACATCAGTCAGCCTCTGCTGGCCAAACCGCTCTCCTTTCGTCCTTGCGGGCTGCATACGCTGCGGACTATGTCGCGTACGAGAAACTTGAACGTACCAACGTCTACAACGATGCATTCTGCATCGGTCATGACGGAGTCTTCGGTACCATAAACGGCCTACGGCTGGGTCGTGTTCCTGGGATTCCGGTGGGTGGCTCTGCTATCTTGTTCTTTCAAGTCACTCGATGTGGTTCAGGTGGAATGGCCAGAGATCAATGCAGCGTGGGGACAAACACTCTTGCTACTATATACCGTTGCGCGGAAACTCGACCTTACATTTGACAAGTGGGTTATCATGTGCCTCATCGGAAAATGACCCTGACATGCGTTCGTAGCTACCGATTAATCCCAATGGGTTCCTTTTCGCGAATCGAACGAACGACTGGAGACAAGGCGGCGTTCGAATTGTATGGTTCGGGAGACCTCCACTTTGGTCGGCTGCTGCACAACCGTCGGTTTGACTTGGCGATGGTAGCTTTCCTGGAATGCCTGAAGCAGTTGATGGACTATGTCAAGTCTCAGGACGCGAGTGTTGAATTCCCGCATCAGTGAGTGGAATGCCGATGAAACGAGAACAGGGCGGTGGGACTGACGCGTGCCCAGGGTCGTCAAGGACAAGATAGGGGAAGCGTCCGTCAAGTTACAGTTCAGCCAGGAGGAGGCGTGGACACGTGCGTTGAGGCACGTTCTGCTCGCGCTCAAGATAATACTCAAGTGGACTACCAACGGAGGAAACGGTTAAGATTAGATTCGTTGCACGGAATGTGAATGTCGTAACAGGACTCGGCCGATAGACAGTATTCTGATCGCTCTTACAAATCCAAGCACGGATGGGGATTCAGACCGGTGCGGTACCGTGAGTAACGGCGTCCACGATAAGCATATCATCATCCGATAAATATTCCTGTTCCCTGCGCAATCCCCTCCTTACTTCACGCCATGGGTCTCCTGTATCTCGGAACACCTCTCACATGGGACGAGACAAGCAAGTATGCCGATCATGTCAGGGAGCATGGTATCACCCAGTTCCTCCACACCTGGGACAGGGTCAAGGACAGGCACGGAGATGAGCTCCTCTGGGGCGACGAGGTACCCCCCGCTTGGCTCCGCGCTCTCGCACCCGTCCTTATTCTTACCCAGATAGAATATATGGTTATCGCCTTCGATGACGTGACGAAAAATGCAAAACTCTCTCTCCGTCAGACTGAAATCCTCGCCAAGCTCAACAAAATTATCACTGACCTCGGGGATGATACCCCAGATTCGTAAGCCCCAGTTCTCTGCTGGCGCCCAGCTCGCAGACAATATCCTCAGAATCTCAGTCCCGACCTTTCACCCCGAGTATGGGAGATACATGTTAGAGTCAACTCCCGGATCTCCATACACAGGTTCTATCCAAGCTCTACTTTCCGTAGAGTCTAATATGCGCTACAGGCGAGAAATCCGTTCTCTTATTTCTTGTACCTTGTTCCTCATCTTGAACATCAGACGACTCCTCGCCAGGAGGCATCTCAATGCCAACGAAGTACCTGTCACAGTCACCTCTTTCCCTCGTCTGGGTGCCCCCGGTGTCTTTACGGATCCCTATTTTAGCCCTGATGATGCCAAGTCCAGCCACAGCCTATTTTTGCCAGAAGAGATCACCAATCCACATGCACGTTTCCCGTCGGTGCTCCTTTTTGGCCATGTCCCCCACTTACTTTCTAACTTTGTCACAGTACCCTCACTGCCAACATTAGAAGCAGGAGAGGTTCCAAAGTTGCTATCAATCTTCCTATTTTCATTGATGAAAAGACACCAAGACCGTTCATCGATCCTACTATACCGTGGCACCGTTCTTTGTACCCAGAAGATGCCGGTGAGGCATTCTTTGCGCAAAAAGAGCTCAAAATGGTTGATGCCCACCTCACCGTCCAGAGGCCAAGAATGGCGCAGCTTTAATAGATCATGTTTACATGGATGCAATGGGCTTTGGCATGGGTTGCTGCTGTTTGCAACTCACATTTCAGAGTTGTAATATCGAGCAAGCGAGGTGCATGTATGATGCCCTCATCCCAATAGGCCCAATCATGGTATATGTATTTCGAGCGATGATACACACCCTCGCTTACGCATATATACAGCTTGCCTTGACTGCCGCTAGTCCCATCTGGCGTGGTTATCTTTCCGACGTAGACGGCCGCTGGAATGTTATTGCCGGCAGTGTGGATGACCGCACCGCGGAGGAGCGCGGACGTACGGTGAATAATTTAGCTTGCCACGTAAAGTTTGCCACTGATGCCACCGTCCTGCAGCCATTAAAGGAGGATAAATATGTGATTCCAAAGTCGCGCTACGACAGCGTTGACTTGTATATATCAACGGATTGGAACAATAAGCTAGCGTACAATGACACCGATGTACCCTACCACCGAGAAATCTACACCCGCCTCGTCGACCATGGTACGTATAGAATGGTGGAATTTTTCTTTGCGGCCCCGTTGTCACATTTGTTCACAGGTATCGACGGGTTACTTGCGAAACACATAGCCCACATATTTATTCGTGACCCTCTGGTCATCTTTTCGGAAACTATCAATCAGGATGACGAGACTAGTAATGATCATTTTGAGGTAAGCACTGTGCCATCTTCTGTGGCACCTCATGTCAATACTATCGGCAAGAATCTGCAATCAACGAACTGGCAAACTCTTCGTTTCAAACCACCGCCACCCAAATCCCCCATTGGTTGGCGAGTGGAATTCCGCAGCATGGAAGTACAGCTGACCGACTTCGAGAATGCCGCATTTGCCATTTTCATTGTACTTCTGTCTAGAGCCATTCTCGCTTTCAACCTGAACTTTTACATTCCCATTTCTAAGGTGTGTTTTCACTGTCTGTTGACGTTTTGTCGCAATTAATGTCTACAAGGTTGATGAGAATATGGTAAGGGCGCAAAAGCGAGACGCCGTTCGTCAGGGCAAATTCTTCTTCCGCAAAAATGTATTGCCACCAGGCTACATATCACCCGCGATGAGCACCCCTTCGTCGTCAGGATCTTCGTCCCCAGTCGACTCGAAAGATGGTGTTTGTCCCAAAGAACGAAAGTTGCTGAATTGTTTCCCCCGCGTTCCTCCTCCTCCTATACTTGTAGATGCTCCCGTCGAGAACGAATACGAGGAAATGTCGATGGAGGAGATCTTCAATGGGAAGGTAGGTATTCAATGCACTTGAACCATGTCATTGGATTCCTAATTATCACAGGGTGCCACGTTTACTGGGTTACTCGGCGTCGTTGAGGCGTACGTTGAAACGCTCGATATAGGTCCAACTGAGCAGCGGCATATTAACAAATACATCGACCTGGTCCGTCGTCGTGCAAATGGTGCGTGGCTACTTCTTTTTAGTTCCCGGGATCTTGAAGTGCCCAGGCTCGTTGCTCACGACGGCAAGATGGATGCGTGAGTTTGTTCGATCACACCCGTCATACAAATTCGACTCGGTGGTCAGTCAGGAGATTAATTACGACCTCATGGTTGCGGTTGATGAGATGTATGTATCTCACACAAAAGGTGGCGGCATTAGAATTCCTGACAACCCGTCTGCAGTGAGAGGGGGGTCTTGCGTGTTCCAGAGCTTCTTCCCCAAGACTACACACGATCACAGGTCAATTCATTACATGAATCGAGGTTTGAGCCATAGGAGCAGTTTATGGGAACGAGTACATACCCCGCGCTGTAGATGCGAAGCGTGTATACTGTTGACTAGTCTAGACATTTCGTCACTCCGGAACGGTCACGTGATTGACTGACCGGCTTTGTCCGAAGCGCAAGCATTGCTTCGACCGACAACTTGCTGCCACCACACTTAACTTACATTGCGCGAAACATGTCTACGCTGCGTCTGCTCTCGTCCGCCGCCAAGCGTGCGCCAGCAGCGCTCAGTTTTCAGAGACGTAGCTATGCTGAGGTTTCCGACAAAATCAAGCTTTCGCTTGTCCTTCCACACCAGGTCTGTCACCGCTAGTTCGTGGCTTCCGTTTCTGACAGTTCTTGCTAGGCTATCTTCACTTCTGCAGATGTCGTCCAAGTAAATATCTCAGCTGCAACTGGAGACATGGGTATCCTTGCAAACCACGTCCCTTCTATCGAGCCCCTTCGTCCTGGTGTCGTGGAGGTAATCGAGGCTGGAAACACATCGACAAAATGGTTTGGTGTGTAGCATGGTAATCAACACCACCGTATCGTTCCTGAATTCTGCAGTATCCGGTGGTTTTGCGAACGTTCACCCTGGTAACAAATTGACGATCAACGTGGTCGAGGGTGCCCCATTGGAGTTTTTCTCACTCGAGGTCTGATACTCTTCCTGGGAATGTCCCACTTGGCTGACGTCGTGCGTCATGGTTCAAGGCCGTTCGTGCCAATTTGCAGGAAGCACTGAGGGTCGCCGCTGGTAATGGGTCAGAGGAGGACAAGCTGGAGGCTCGGATAGAAGCAGACGTCTACGAGGCTCTTCAACATGCTATGAGCTCGAAATAAATGTAATGTTTCCCCAACTTCTAGAGTTGACTTCACACGAAGCCAACATGCCACCAATTCGGCGGTCACAAATTGTCACAAATTGCCACGGATCATCGCACCACTTGGTTCGGACTCCGCCCAGATCTGTAGTGTGACGATGGTGAACTTCACGATCTCAAGATCGTTTTTCTTCGTTCAACTTCAAAGACGCAGGTATAGCATAAAAACTAATAGGATGAAGTAAAGTAGTGAAAGTGTTGTGTATTTAGGAGGGTGCCGAATTGGCGGTAGGTGCCGAATCGGTGGGACAGTGCTACTGGCCCAATTCCAAGTTTCGCGGGAACAAACTTTTCGCTGAGCGCGCTCAAAAATGCGGCGTCTTTTCGCGCGCTGGGCTTTTAACGGTCCCCATGAACCTGCCCGTGAGCGTCGACGACCCGTCCCTCCTCGAACATGAGCCTCTTCGCACTCGTATCGCCACATATGAGTGCCTGGAAGGCCACCGTTCGGCGTCCAACCAATCCGTCTCTCAATTTGTCAAGGAAATGCAACAGGATGATCAAGTACGTACTCGCAACGTGTCTTTACGATTGGAGATCTCGACAACCTTCCTCAGGCGGCTGCCGCAGCCGAGCGGTGGGCATGCCTAGTGTTCCAGGGTATTCTCCCGAATGAAAGCTCTTTCAAGCTCACCGACAAGCTCACCGACGGAGGTGAAGAGCTTTACAAGGTTTTCTTCGAGTACCAGTACCTATTATACAAAGGACGCAAGGAAGGGAATACGGACACTGCCCGACGATACGAAGCTCGTGTTCACAGATATGGTCTCGACGTCATCAAGGCTATCGGAGTCAAACATCATAGTGCAAGTACTCAGCGCTCTAGTGGCAACAGGGTTAGAGGTAAACGCCAGGATAACCACCGCTCTTCCCGTTCATCCGGCCTAAAGAAAGCTGGCCCCTGGGTTGAGACACCCGCGCACCATCCTGATGCAGGTATGGTTCGCTTTCGGGTGATGGCAACTGCGTGTTCAGATCTCACGTCGACAGGGGACGTTGCGACATGCTTGGACTTAGGGCGTGTGGCCCATTCTTCGAACGGTAGCCCAGCGATACAGCAGGAATCCCCCTCTGACCGACCCCATGCCACTGGTGCACGACTTTCCACCCTGCCAGAAGCCGCGAAACCAATCAAACGTTCGACGTCGGAAAACGAAACGAAACGGAAAGCCAGCTCTCAGAACCCCCCAGTCATTACACCTTCTGATGCGTCCGAAGATGAATGGGAGCCATCCAAGACTCATGCAGTCGCTGCTGCGAACTCTATATCCCACCGGTCAAAGCGGATTGCATCCAGTCCTTACCAATCATCTGACCTGTCTGGGGTCAACAATCAAGTGGACAAGACAAACTCAGCCCACAGAGCGAATACAACTGAGCAGCACAGCAAAGGCATCGATGCCATCGTTTTCCACCCCCAATCATCCCTGACAAGTTCCCGGTCTAACGACTTCGTTTCCCAGTCCAATGTCCAGGATAGGCGCGGCGTGGCATTTCCGCCCAGTGGCCACAAACATGACAGGGAAAAGCTGTTGAATGTCTCAAGTCGACCAGTCCGAGCAAGTTCCGACGCCAGAAGACTGCGGACGAAGAAATCGATTAGAGACCCTCAGCCCTCTGCAAACAAGCGAATGCGTCGAGCATCGATGACAACTCGGGAAAACGAACCAGGAGAGGAACCCGAGTTCACCCGCGACTTGCGGACAGAACTCCCTCAGGAACCAACAATCCGAAAGCCTCTGGTTGCCGGTCCTCCATCGACCCGGGAAAATGTGAAACCAAGGGCACGACAAAAGCGTACTCGGCTTGAATTTGAAACAGCATTCGTGGCGTCCGATGACACCGCATCGGCCAACTCTCACGAATCCCTTGGCCCCGACAACAGATTGACACGGCCTCTTCCTCGGAAAGTACGCAACGTGTGTTTAGCGCCGGCCGTCCATGGGGATCCATGTAGAGCTCCGTCTTTAGAGTATGCAGACCAGCTCTTGCGAGATGTAGCGAGCAATGTGCTAGCTGTATTGCGCGAAGGAGTCGGGCCAGACGTACCAGACTGGACTCAAGACAAGGAGCACGATGTGGAATGCGACGACCTTGGTGGCGACGATCAAGACGAAGGAGACGACGTGCAAGTCACTACAACAGCTTCCGTCCTCCCAAAGCCTCCTGTCCCAGCTCTTCCGCGTATGTGGGCTCAGGTAAGTTGCTTATTGGGAGTCAAAACACAGCGGCTGACCATTGACAAGTCTCGCCAAGAGGTCTGCGAGTCCTTTGAGTATTTCCGCTGTTATCATGGTGGCGTCTACTCGAAGGACAACATTGTCAAAGGTTACCTTCTTGGTGCATATGCTGCGAAGTGCGTGATTACAGTCTCCATCTCTTTAGATTTCTGAATTATCTGTAGTCGGGACATATTCCACCACGACGGAAAATTAATCATCTCGCATGGGTGTGTCTGACTTGTATACTCCGCGCCTGAGCGCAACTGAGCCCTTAGGATAGGGGTGGCAAATCCGAGTCTATACTTGAAGTTCGTAGAGGTCTTAAACGCTACCAGATGGATCAGGATCAGGAAGCCTCGGATAAGTCGGTCCGCGCATTACTGAAAACCTGCAAAGACCGGCGGCCCATCGTTCTTCTTGCCGACGATAAATACGCACTCTTTCCTTACGATCTCGCCTCAGCCAATTATACTTACGTTGTGCTTGGTCTATATTGGATTTCTCACGCATGGGGTCAGTTTTTAACACGCTGTCAACTGATCTAGACTAACCATAAGATAGCGGAGTGCCAACCCGCCCGAGATGGATCAGGACGTATTGTCCGTTGGAAATTCGCGTTTCAATGGTGCGAAGGTCAAGGCGATCCTTGGTGGTTGTCGCAGCAAGAGATGTCGAAGTCCATCTCAAACTCAAGGATGGAATGTCCCACCAATACCGCGAATCCAGGTGGGGATCCAAGCTTTCAATGCAAACATTGCCAGGAGCACAGCCCGTTTGTTTACAAACAAGGTTGGATGTGTCTGAATCCTCGCTGCGATCTGTTTTGGAGTATCAATGGCGAAGACCCAAAACAACTTGATTACCGCGCGGAGTTCTTACAGCTCTTGCCCCAGAAATTCGAAAGACTACCAAATATTACGCCGACAAGGGCGGTCGAAACGTCTGGTGGAATCACAACCACGTATGCCTTTAGCAAAGGTTGGCATTGCACGAAATGTGGTCGCCTGTCATGCAGGTGAGCTTGATAGCGCAATCTATCGGCAGGCTTGACGGGATGGATAGGTATAAATGGGAACAGTGGGAATGTTCTAATTGCAAGGTAAGCAGTGAAATAGTTTCCATGAGCCGCTGACGCAGAATTGGCGGGTCAGTTCAAACACGTAATCAACGGTAGGGTACGCTCGCCAAAGGAGTTCTGGCACCAGCGTCCCTCCAAAGGGTTCTTGCACTCGCACGTTGGGAAAGAGTCAGGTAACCTTGTACCATACGGCTACTATTTCTAGTTACACTTCCCTTTTCACAGGCATCATCACTTGCCGTCTCGAACCAATTAACCTTGGGGCGAACGAAGGATTCACTAGTCGCCTTACCTTCATCTTGCCTCGTGGCAGGTAAATATCTCCATTTCTGTCTTCTGTGACTAATGACAGATTTATCCGGTTAGAGGTAAAATTCACCTCATTCTCGGCACACCATTGTCGAATAGAGAAGCCGACGACATCTTTCAACTGTATCAGCAACAAGCTGCTACTGGTGAATTGAAGCTTCGTCGATACCCACTGCGAAACGTAAGTACACCAAACCTCCGCTATACTACGGTCTAATGTTTGCCATAGCATAAAGGTATTCTGATTTACCAGCAATGTTAATGCGAATTGACGTGGATTCGACCAGCACGTGGCCTGTTGCTCACCAATTACTTCTCTCAGAATTGTAAGTATTTTTCCTTGTAAGATGTGACCCGTTGGTAATGTGACTATGTGTCAGCCGGTGAGCCATACCAGGTATGTCTTGTTCAACAAGAGCCTCCGAGCTTGCTGATCCCTGCCTCAGTATGTTGGTGGTTCGGGACAAACGGTCCCTTTCTGCGAGGCGCCCGAATGTGTCCGACGAGCCTTGGCATTGATCAAGGAGAGAGCTGGCCTCGCGCTACGCACTGATATCCCGTTCAACGAGATCCTCAGCGCAGCGTACATGGAGCGACAGAAAATGTCTGTGAGTATGACCTAGTTGAGTGTGACTGTAAACCCCGCTGAGCTGTGGCCAGTTCCACAGTGACAGTGAAAAGGGTTTAGGACCCACTGTAGCGTCCCTGTCCCTGGGGTCTACTGCACTGATGCATTTCCGCCCGCATGTGAACGTAGATGGCCCAAAGGCCAAGAGCACTTATGCATTGACTCTGGTTCTCCGTCATGTCAGTGTCAACAACAGGTTATGCATATTGCCCACTTACACGCTGCCTTCCCAGGGAGATGTCTTGATTATGGATGGCGATGGAGTGCAGAAGCATTATGAGTGAGTAGCTTGACGCACGAGTTGATCAGGCTGCTGATTTACGAGCAGACACACGGTCGTTCCGATGAACTTTCGCATTGCGGCAACTGCGCGCTGCATTGGGAATACCTGATAGTTATTCGTGTCATGACTTTCTTGAGTTGCTTGCTAGACAACGGACCAGTCTTGTGGTGTGACCGTGGGGTGTGACACAGCCACAAAGCGTGTTTTCGACGTGCTGCTTGGACTCACCGTCGACGTCTACCTCGATGAGAGATAGCAAGCCACCATCAACTTCGCATTCCCAGTCACCTTCCACCACAGACCTCGTACCGCGTCTCCTTCGATCGCTGAGCAAGACTCGGCCGATCCAGCAGGTCACGGAGTCGGGGACAGGCCCAGATCAACGGACGAGTCTTGCGTGGATGTCCAAACAAAAAGCGACAGCAATTGCGCACTTCACAAAGCTCACGCATCGACGCACGACCCAGGCTCAGGTCGAGGCTGCGACAGATAACGATGCTGATCCTACCGAATGCTCATCGCAGACCCCGTCCGCAGTTCAGACACTCATAGACACGCAGAACAAGGACGGGAATGTCGATTCGGCGTTGGCCGACAACGATGAGCAATTTTCCGAGCCCACCGTCCCCAGCACATTTGCGAAGAGGATGCAGGACATGCTCTTCACGCTTCCTTCCTTCGTGCATAATACCGGCTTAGCTTCTTCGCAATCCACTCCTCCCGCTCCAAAGACCGAAGCTGATGATGCTCCTTCCCCTGCACGGGGCTCCTATCCACTCTTTCCTTTAATGTTGCCAAGTTTCGAGAATGGTGTTTTCGAACAAGCGTGGAAGTCGTTCTGGTCAGCCTTGGACCGTTTGCGACTACCATATAGCAAGCCAACTAGTGCCCCTGACCAGCCTTCGCGAGACGAGGTCTTGGACTGCATTGATGACAACAACTCTATCATGATGTATGGCCCGTTGGAGCCAGACGAGACCTCGGAAGTCGAAATTGCATGCTCAGAAATCGTATCTATAAATGGAGATGGAGAGGAGATACGCACCCCCCAACCACGTTACGTTCCACTGCCCTCGGAGTCCGTCGACGAAGCCCTTGTGGGTCGTGGTCCACGTAGCCCCCCGCCACGGTTCGTCTCGTTGCCTTTCGAGTCTGTTGATGAAGCACTGGTGGCTCGTGGCCTACGCAGCCCTTCGCCACGTTTCTCTCCATTGCCTTTGGAGTCCGTCGAGGAAGCTCGTTGTCTACGCAGCCCCTCGCCACGTTTCGTTCCGTTGCCTCTCGAATCTATCGGGCAAGTGTTGACGGGTGGTGGTACAGATGTGTCTAGCGTTCGATGGCAGGAGAGTGAACTAGAGAATTCTCCTGAGACCAATGGCGCGGCGCAGGTGCCTCCCACCGCTGGGCCTGCTGTGGACAAGCCGCCCGTGAAGGAGTATCGCGTCTGGTTGCCTTCACCTACGAAGATTTCTGTCCAGACGATGTGGTGGGGATTTCGGATGTAAGTGTGGTAGCGTGTTTTGCGACGTAGTTGACGTGATGTTTATACCAGTTATCTCCCCCCTCCGGTTCTAGATGTTCTCAATAACAAACAGCTCGAAGCGGCAAAGCGCGCCGCAATAATAACGACTGCTCTTCAATGGCTCATGGACCATCTACCCCTCTCGCTGCTCCCACCACAGATGCACCCCGGTGTAGCTATTCTTCGTCACCTGGTCCCATATGTAGGTTACATTGGTGGGTTTATTGCCTGGAGTTGGTCTGCAATTAGGAGCTTTGATAAAGGTATGGATTGCCTGATGGACACTGGTTTGTCGCTGAACGAATCGTAGGTTATGGTGTTGTTCTAACTGCTACGTGGTTGCTCCCGTTCATATTGATACCTGGTACCTGGGAAGCAGACGAGGTACCAAATCTAAACACGGATCCGCGGCCGTCTGCCTCTGTCTCTTCGTGACCTTGCCAATGTACTCCCGACATTTACGAATTCTCGC
Source organism: Tylopilus subfusipes (assembly GCA_038091275.1). NCBI lineage: Eukaryota > Fungi > Basidiomycota > Agaricomycetes > Boletales > Boletaceae > Tylopilus > Tylopilus subfusipes. The sequence continues at coordinate 27,734 of JBBPOB010000085.1, forward strand.
GATGGTTGTGGTATAATGCTCGGAACTGACCGTACTGCCTAGCCACGGATCGCCTGTATTGTACGGTAATGACATTCTCAACAAGGCTATCTTCAGAATCTATGACGTGGCTTGATGACAATCGAATGACGTCACATCCTAGAGAGTGAATACTACAAGATTCAAGTTCATCCAAGTACCGCTGCAACTTTCCATCTCCCATCATGGTAGTCGCCGCAGAAGAACGCGCTCGTCTTGATCCCTACTCTCGCATCGCAGAAAGCAAGGATGTCCCACTGCTCCAGAAGATCGCAGGTTGCCACTTGACTCTCTTCTGTGCCCCTGTTATTCACAACTCGCTCCCTCAGATCTACAGCAAGTGGTCAAGGCTGCCAAAACCGGGATGTTGGTTACTCGTGATTCCAACGGTAATCTTCATTCTCGTGCAATGACCCCTGCGAATGGTGCGGAGCCTCGAATCATCCTTGCCCCCCTTGTCCCGCTTCACATTTCCCCCCTAGTATCTGGCGATCTTCAGTTGAATCACATTTTCCTCGCCAACAAAGTTTCCTCCAAATTCGAAGAGATCGAGAATGACTCTCACGTCAACGTCTCTTTCTTTGACCCTTCGTCGACCGATTGGGCATCTTACTCTGGAAGGGCTCGAGTTACTCAAGACAAAGAGCTCATTCACAACCATTGGTCTTACTTGTGAGCTTTTCGATCATCCAACTTCTTCGACACTGATTAATGCTGACTAGCGTATCTGGCTACATTGGCAATCTCGGGGACGGCGTGCACAAGGGCGACGAGGGGGACCCCCGAGTTGCGGTCATAGAAATCATTCCCGACGAAATCAAGTACTGGATTTCTGAACAATCACGCATCTCTCGTGTTGTCCAAGTTGCAGCCAGCGCCGTCACGGGTAAAGCCACGGCTCCAGGGCAGTTGCGAACCATTCGCAAGGAAGAGGTTAGTGCGACGCACAGCGAGATCTTCTTGTGATATTGAATGCCTGGATCCAGATTCAGCTGGCACAAGGGTTTATCAAAGGGTGACTGAAAGGACATTTGTAATTACTAGGGCAGCGAGATTGGTATCGACTCCAATGGTATGTACTGTGAGGGTAATTGATAACGGTGTAAAGCGTGGCGACATCGCAACCATTGATCCGAGGTTATGTATGTCTGTGTCCGCTTCCTCTGCGGTCCATTTGTGTCTTGGAGAGCCGATTGGACGACATGGCGTCTTCGTTCTGATGCATCGCTTCGGCATAGCTAGCAAACAAAACGATTGAGTTGGCGCCCGCGGTACTCTAGGCAACAGAACTAACAGTAGTTTGTAGCGAACGAGTTCTTCTTCCATTTCCTCGTTGCGGAGCCGAGCCATTACAAGTTGGTTCTAGTCGGTTAGTCTGGTGAGATGCGAAGCGCAAAAAAGTAATGGGAGCGACTCACCAATACTCCCACATGCTCAGCATTCAATTGAGCAAGGCTCGTGTCTAGCTCTTTGCTAGGAATGACATGAAACGGCCACAGTCACCAAAGAGATTGAGCCACTTACACTTTGGCAGCAAGCGCCCTGTTACTATTCCGAAGCGTATCCACCTCAATAGCGTGTGCCTCCCGTGCCCTTATAAGATCAGCATACTCGTGCGCATAGGCATCCAACATGAATGGTGTGATCCTCAAGGAAACAGCGTCTTGCACGAACTCATCCACGTTATACTTGGCTTGTAGGTCACCTTTTCCGCCCTCTTCATTTTGATCCGAAGACCCGATCTGTCGTGATTGCGATAAAATGCTCCATTTCCAATTCAGATGTAAAGGCGAACTTACCTTGTATCGCTCAAACACTCTCGTCTTTATGAAAGTCAAGATTTCATCGAATTTGAGCGTGAGCAGCACTTCTTCATTTTTCTGTAATAACACGATGCTGAATGCAAAGATTGCCTCGATGCCGCTTGCAAGGCAATTGTCATATATTCGGAACACGATGTCTAGTGGGAATCTTTGACTCTTGTCAACTGGGCTGTGACAGATAGTGTTTGAATGCGGACTTGCCTGTAGCTGAACAGCGTAAGAAACCACTGCGAACAGAACATGCTTGATTTGACGCCCTGCCGCAGAAAATGTACGTGTAACACGGGCAAGAGTTCTTCGACTAATCTATCAAACTGGATGGATTCAGAGCGATGGCCTTTTAAACATGTGCCGAAGGTACCTGAAACTGAGAAAGCTTAGTTGACCACGGCAAGAAAAGCGATGATGAAGCTTACGAGCCGCAACTGCAATTTCGGCATTTCAGGTAAAAAATGTCCCCGGAGATCATACGTGTGCATCAGACGAACTAAAAGGCAAAATGCTTGTTCATCTGGCATCTAATTGCATGATCGTTGGCACTGTTTGCGTGAGATGTGGAGGGGACTAACGTTTAACAAGAGTACCGCAACAATGAACGATAATCCTTGACAGTAACCGACTTGGGGATCATACCTAAACATAAAGTTGTAGGTAGAGCTCACACCCGTTAAGGAACAGAAACTTGCAGAGAATACGCCTTTAGTACATTGAACAGGTTTTCTTGTCCGATGCTTTGACCATCTGTGAAGAACTGGTGGTGGGGGAATGTTCTAAAGACGTGCTTTAGAAAGGTATACCTCTATTCTGAGCAACTTATGAATCTAACCTCCCGAGGTCTCTAATGATCGCCTTTTCGTGTTGACTAGTCTCTTTCAGGAACGTTAGGTAGTTGTTCTCAAGTTCAGCGTCCTTGGAAGCTGCCCTGTCACGAACTATTATTAAACAAGGGACAAGCGGATCCAATATTATTAGGTGTACATTAGCTGCCATACCATGCCCCGCAGCGAACTGGGCACCCCTTTCTCAATCGCTTTGGCGAGTTTTTCAGAGTTGGCAGCGGCGTATGCCGGATAGTCTATCAAACATGTCAGTGCTCAACTCGATGGTAGACCACTCTACATACCGGAGATGACAGCACCCCAGAAATCTTGGTAGTGATATCGCAATCAGCATGAAAGCAGTATGGTCAAACTTAGACTGACCCCAATCAATGGAACTTTCTTCGTCGTAGGCAACCTCTGCCTGGCGTTCGTTGTGGAGACGAAGGAACTCTTCGTGGAGTTTCTGTTGGCCACCACCAGCGGAACGCAGCCCATCGAGGTCATTTTCGTTGTGCGCTTTTTGAATCCCTAGCCGCGCGAGGATGTTACCCCCGGATATTTCGCCTGTACTAGGGACGCTCGACGTTGATCTCCTGTGCGCGAATTGTCGGAGGGTCGCCAAAGCCTTTGAGGGCGCGGACGAAATCGTCGACCGTCTCTCTAGTTTAGCTGCTGTTTGGTCGACGTCCGACGAGATACTGGCGCGTTCTGAAAGAGGGACGGTTGAGAAACGCGAGTCGTCCCCGAGTGTGATGTCGTTGTAGTCTGATTCTGCGACCGAATCTAACGGAGACAAAGAAGCCGGGGTACCGCCTTTTGGGGAGAGCAGCGAATCCAGCGAAGAAGCCACGTCGAGCGCGGTCGTCGTGTCGAGTGCAGGTTTCTCTGCGCCGTCAGCCATGCCTGCGCAGCCAACGTCCGTCGTCGTCGTCGTCACCGAGATCTAGTCGTAACCACGTGGGTATCTCCGAGTCTGGTCGACCCCCAAGGGACAATCCTTATCTCGCGATGTCTACTCCTCGGTACTTGAAGGTCTCCAGTAAGAACGTGCTCCTGCCATCTGGTGAGCCGCAGCCCGCGACCATCACAGTCGATCGGTCGTCGGGGAAAATCGTGTCCATCGACTTGTATTACCTCGATGACAATGCAGGGGAACATCACCCCAACACTGATGTGCTCGACGTCGGTGAAAAGCACGTACTCCCAGGGCTCGTTGAGTTTGTCGCCGTGTACGACTGCTAGTGCTACAGACTAAACCTGATCTCCAGTGCACATGTACACTTGAATGAACCTGGTCGGACAGACTGGGAAGGCTTCTGGACTGGTACAAGGGCTGCCGTCTCGGGGGGTGTTACGGCTGTGGTGGACATGCCTTTGAATTCCATTCCGCCAACAACGACAGTGGAAAACCTAGAGATCAAGCGGAAGGTCGCCCAAGGTCAGTGCTGGACCGACGTTGCGTTCTGGGGAGGGGCCATCCCAGGGAACCAGGTAAGGTATCTCCTATTCCATTCCCAAGTATGCTCTTCTTACGGGTTCCAGAAAGACCTCAAGCCTCTTATCGCGTGCGGAGTTAAAGGTTTCAAATGCTTTCTGATAGAAAGCGGGGTAGAGGTACACGCGATTGTCGTGGAAGACGCGAGACTCGCTAACGTACACGCAGGAATTCCCCTGCGTTTCCGAGCACGATCTACTGGAACACATGAAGGTGATAGAGGTTAGGGAGTCTAGCCAAGCGGTGCTGTCTTGATCTAACTGAACAGCTCAGCACGAGCCGACCACCCTGCTATTTCACGCGGAACTAGACGATTGCCCCGGCTCTACCCGTCCTCATCATTCAGCCAACCCAACGCTTTATGAAACCTTCTTAGCTTCACGACCCGAGGATCTGGAAGTGAATGCTATTAGGATGATCACCTGTCTGCAAGAGAAATACCCATCGCTCCGATGTCACATCGTACACCTTTCAGCATCTTCTGCCCTTGGTGCCATCCGAACCGCAAGGGAAAGGGGATTGAAACTGACCGTAGAAACTTGTTTTCATTATTTGAGCCTCTCTGCGAACGACATTCCGGACGGACACCCAGAATTCAAGTGTTGTCCTCCGATTCGCAAGGAATCTAACCGTGACGAACTCTGGAAGGCTTTGTTGGCCGGGGATATCGATTGTGTGGTATCAGACCACAGCCCTTGCGTTATAGAGTTGAAGAAAGTCGAAGAGGGGGATATCATGGCAGCGTGGGGAGGGATCAGCAGTCTCGGTCTTGGCTTGAGTTTACTGTGGACAGAGGGCAGG